>JAGFPH010009966.1:0-20027 GCA_018207615.1 Philaenus spumarius
GCACTTTCGACTTGGCTATGTTTTCGAAATCTCGCGTCACGCCAGATTTCTCGCGAGATCTTGCATCACGCCAGATTTCCCGCGAGATCTCGCGTCACGCCAGATTTCTCGCGAGATCTTGCATCACGCCTGATTTCCCGCGAGATCTCGCATCACGCCAGATTTCTCGCGAGATCTCGCGTCACGCTTTTGTTTAGACACAAGTCAGATCGTGGAGAGGGAATATTATTAATACATTATTTACATTTATTAGCATAGCAATCAAATTAACACATAAGAATTAGTTAATATAATATAACAGCTGATTTCGCCCATCATCTGTAATTCTTAAACAAAACTCAGCGTAGATTATATTTTGGGGTTATGTTTACAACTTCAACCATTAAAATTTCTTGTGATGTTAATTTTCTTATATATTAGTTATACAACTAATGTAGGCTTCTATAACTATAAGTTATATGGGCTTCTACACGTTATAAGATGTGCTTTGGGGTTATAAACTGTATATAAAACTAACCTTTGATCATCAATATATTCGTTTATACAAATTTAAAGAAGGATACCTACTGTTTAACTTCGCAAACATTCGTACATCTTTGTATAACATATTTGATTATTAATTTCTTTACTGTAATATTAACAACTTCTAAATCATTTGATCTATCAATATGAAATAAAAGGTAACTAAAAGATAATATTTTTACCTTTCTTTAAATATATAATAACGGATATAAATAAACAATTTGAACAAATAGGCCTACAGTTTTATAATCCTTATAATTGTACACATTTACCGAGTTAAAAATCCCCGTAGTCATAGAAGTTATCACTTCCAACGTGTGGTCTTAAGCACACCCAGTTAATTTTTTTTATTTTATTTGTTATAGGGCTAAAAATAAATATCAGTATTTTAACCATTTTCAACCTAAAATTAAATATTTTGAAAAATCCTTTGTTAGTGCACCTTAGTGGTATGAAGGTACCCTGGAAATTTTACGTTGCTAGCTAACATATTTTTAGGTGTATGTTTATTATGAATCAGTCATTCAAGCATTCTTCTTTTATTTTATATATATACAGATATTAATGCAATGGGAAGTTAAATATAATAATAAAACATTGAATATAAATATAACATTTTCTGTATGATGTTTTTCTTATAGTATGTTTTTTAGAATGTCAAAATATACAATATTACCAAGTTTCATCTCTCCCGCATTTTTTTCCAGGTAACTTCATTTTTAATTCCCTGCTGCATAGGCTACATGTCAGTTAGGAAATTGTAAATCTTAGTGGCGAGACTTTATTTCTTGAGTATTAAAAACTGAGAGGACTTGTTATAATAAGTAAATTTTGTGTTTGTTCTTACCAAACAGATTCCATGCTTCAAATATTTCTTTGGATTTTGGTCTTCCTCCTCTTAAAATATTAAGCCACTCCTAAATAAAAACCTAACCTAAAGTCTAGAGTTCAAAATTATTTCGAAGTATGATATCAGCTGTTAATGGAAATGCTACTGAGGTTAGTTTATATCCAAGTTTGAAGGTGTTAAAGAGCTTATCAACATAACGAATTTAAAAATCAGCTGAGAGTTAAATAGTAAAATATTTTGAACGGATACAAAAATTATTTTCTCAGCTGTCCATAGGGATACATTTTATTAAAATTATGGGTACCATTTACATTGATACATAATACTCAGTCAGTTTTCTCTAATTTTATTTACGAACTCAAATTGTATAAGTTTAATATAAAACTAACTTGACAATGAAAACAAATTTGTATTGTTAACAAATTTAGATTTTCGATCAAAGATTTTTTTTTTTAAATGATGTCGTTAATAGAATAATAATTAAAAAGTATAAGAATACTTTTTCATATGTATTTATAGCTGTATTAGTTTTAGGGGAGTAAAATTGCAAAGTATTAAGTCATGTACATTGGTATTGTATGCTGTACAATCTATATTTGTATTATAAAGTAGTTAATTTTGATTGTGACATGTATGGTTATAACAACCAGCTTTATTGACACTCTCTATACCAAATTATGTGATAGGTTTCACATAATAGGTTTCACAGCCAATCAACACTAAACAAATTCAATATAATCCTTGTGGCGGGCACCAGTGGATGTCGATTTTGGCAGACAGATAAACGAGTGATACAATGTGGGATCAGTTTTTAATTTTAAATTAAGGAACTCTGAAAAGAGAATGCAATTTATTTCCATAAAAGAAAAAACTTGCAGGAAATTTACACATGGAAGTTAAACAAATACTCAAGATATAGCAAACGAATATATTACAAAAATTCAGATAATAATACAAATATTATTTATATTTTGATATATAAATATAAAAGTTAATACAAAAATTAACCAGAAATTATTTAAACAATTATTAAAAAATTAATACAAAAATGTATCAGAAGTTTATATAAAAATTATTACTGATATAAATACAGAATCTGACATTAATAAAACATTAATCAGAAATGTATATAAAATACAGAAGTCAATACAAAAATTAACCAGAAATTAATAGAAAAACTAATCAGAAATTATTGCAAAAATTCAGAAATTAATTCAGAAATAGAACATTTACTAACTAGACATTAATATCAAAATACAGATTTTAATACAAAAGTATTACTTCCTGAAATTATTTTTTTAAATCATTAGAAATACATACACACAAAAAACCAGAAATTAAAAGAAACTATAATTAGAAATATAGAAGTCAATTAAAAAAATTAACCATAAATTAATACCACAATTAATCAGAAATTAATACAAAAAATCTGAAATAATTAATACAATAGTTCAGAAATTTATACATAAATACAAATATTAATTATAAAATACACAAAATACAGAAATTAATCCAAAAACTAATCATAAATTAATACAAAAAATCATAAGTTAATATAAAAATTCAGAAACTAATACAGAAATACAAAAGTTAATACAAAAATATTAATGACAAATTTATATAAAATCATAAGCTAAAACAAAAATTAACCAGAAGTTAAAATAAAGTTATGCAAAAGTTAATACTAAAAAATAAAGACGTGTATATTTGTAAAAATATACAAATATAAAAATAAAAAATTAATATGAAAAAAAAACAAGCTAATACAAAAACTAATACACTAATACAGAAATTTATACAACAATTAAATAGTAAGTTCATAAAAATTTAGATGTTAAAACAAACATTCAGAAATGAATAAAGAAATACAGAAAAGTTATGCAAGCAAACCATTTGGTGCATATTTTATAAACCTATATTTTAAACAAATATTATTAATCAATAATTATTGTTTAGTTTGTTTGTTTTGCCAAACGTCTTCGAATATTTAATCTAATCATATTATTAACTTTGGATTTAATAGTAACCCAAGTTCGTCGATTTAAAATAGGATATTTTTTTTTGCACTTGTCACAGTCAATTTTTTTAGGGACTATTTCCAGTATTATATCTTTTTTAAAAAATGATTCTACTGCTTTCTGTTCCTCTGCAGACCATACCTCTCGAATTGTATTAGATTTTTTGTTAGTTTTTTTTACACACGTTTTGGATCTTTTATTATTCGGCAAATCTAATTCATAAGTAATGTCTTCTTCCGTTTTGCTTGTACTGTCCTGATATTCGTTTTCGGAACTATCATCTTCTAAGTTATTGTCACTTAAACTATCTTCATTCTTATCATTCTTATCCATCTCTAAATCTAAATTAACATCTTCTAGATTTTGGCCCGGAGTGACGTTACCTTTTTCAAATTGCAGCAACAATTTGCTCACCTTTGCTAATTGAATAGTTGAGTCAGGAAGCCTATAATATTCCTGGTGAACATCTATGTCATGTCCAAGGTGGCGGGCTAATTGTTCGAGTTCATTTCGGCTCAAACTTAAAATTTGCGAAACTGTGGCTATATGTTTACGGAGCCGAGTTGACGTTAGGTTTTTAGGTTTTATAGCTCCACAATCTTTGGCAGTCTTTCTTAGGGCATCACTCCCGCGATAAAATAAATCACTCCTGCAGCGTCCGAAGACATATTTGTTTGAATAAGGAACGTGGAAGTTTGATCTGTTTAGAATAATTATGTCTAAATTTCGAGTCATCTTTTTAGTTAATAATAAGGGGACCTTTCTCCCTCGTTTTCCTCTTATGTAAAGTAAAGTTAGATTTTTTACTAAAATTTTTTCAAAGTCCGTTAAGCTTTTGACTATTTCTTCTTGCGGAGCTTCCGTTATACGTGATACATACGTAGCTTTTTCTAATCTTTCTACCTCCCCTACTCGTTTTCGGTTAAATGTGATGATGTGTGCCAAAGTTATTTTACAAAACTCCGAATATGTATATTCTGTAGCATCTTTTGATGTGATTAATGAATATAGTTCATCCTCCCTCTTATGCATGTAAGTGTTCAATAACTTAACATCCTCAGCAACTGGCAGTAGAGACGGCTTATTCCAACGACTTTGATCTATTACCTCGCACGCTCTTTTAGATATGGCGTTTGCCCATTGCATTTCGTAGAGAGATATAAAATCATCTGCATCTTGGCGTTGAACGTTATTATTTTGCATGATGGCTTCACTTTTTAATATCTTTGAACATTTTTGAAGTGAGTATCCTAACTTAAGTGCAAGGGTTGGTCGGTTTGGTAACTTACTGCTATTTAAAGAAGATAAATGTTCAACGGCTTTTAGAATGAGGTCAAAATGTTTAGGTTGAAGGCACTGTCTTAAAGTGATAATATTTGGATCAAATTTTTGAACTGAGTGTAACATTCGTGCCAGTTCTCGCATTTTTTGAGAGATATCATTTTTCATATGTGTCAAATTCCTATATTTTCTGCTCAGCATGGTGCCATATTTTATAATCAATTCATCATTTCTTGTAATCATTGTTATTTGATCATTTTTCATAGACATTAAAATGTTTTTCAAACCATCAGATATTTCTTGAGGAGCATAAAGCAAGCACGCACTACGGGATACAGCTAGATGTCTTGTTTTTTGTTTCGAATTTCGGGAAGGATTGCATAAACAGTTCAAAGTATGCCTAGATAATTGTGTTTTTTTGTAAAATCCTAAGCAGTATTCACAAGGTAAATAGTTATTATGCATTTCAACAGATTCAGGTCTTCGACATGTAATTAGAGTTCCATGCTTTTCTTCAATAACTTTTTTATTATGTAAAAAATTTCCTTTATTTCGTAGATTTTTGATAAAAGTTCGCCTTTCTGTGCCACCTTTTTTAGCCGACAGAAATTGACTAACCTCCTTTTCTAAACTATGAACCCGTACTAAATGGTCTGATATTTTTGAGACAATTTTTGAACAGTATAAACAAGCATCCCTTCTATCCCAAAATCTCCTTTTTGGTAAATTTTTATTTGTTAATACTTTTATGGAAATAGAATCTGAATCTTCACTTGATTCTGTACAAATTTCAAGTGGTGTTTTTGTCCCTGAATTAAATTTAGTATCATTAGGTATTATTTTTTCTCGTTCGTAACTACTAATTTCAACGTGATTGCTGTCTTCTCCGGAATTACTATCTGGGTTAGAATCGTTTAATATGGTTGGAGTGGAATTATTACTTTCGTTCGAATTATGTGTGTATGATTCTGCTACGAAATCGTTTGCCTCGAAAGGAGATGGCGCTAGTGAATGTGGCAAAAAATCGCTATCGTTTGATGACGAATCACTATAAGGAACCAAGGGAAATGTATTTAGAGTTGACACAGAATTCCCAGCAGTGTAAGTTGGAAGTTCCATTAATGTATTTAACGAATCATCAAACTCATGAAGGTCAGTTTTATTTTCTTTGGGTACAAAAATCCAACCTTAAAAAATATATTGTACTATAATAAACATCCATTTCAATCTTCATAATAATTATACAAATATATATTGTATCATATTTTGAGAATTGTATTTACTCATGTAATTATCAGGATGTCATTACACGGAAACCGACATACTTCATTTTTAGAGAAACAGAGATTTCGAATGTTTTAAACATTACTAGACCTTGGAAATAGACAATATAATTGACCTTAATTTAGGTAAACACATTTGAACTTTTTACAAGAGTGCTTAACATATTTTTTTTACTTATTATTGTTTAAAAATGGCCACATTGTTCATTGTGATTTCAAATATCTCGAAATCTTTTTAAATAGAAATGATACAAGAGAAAAAATATGATTCTCATTTCTACAAATTATATTTATTCTTAGTTTAAATAATAACCGAGCCATAGACATTCTGATAGTAAAAATAAGAAATTTTATTATTAATAACGATAGGTTAAATTTTAGGCTAATCTTGGTTAATGTAGACAGCATTTTACATGTACAGCTTTGTACTTGTTTTGGATAACAACAGTTAATCTTTACTAAATAAGAAATAAAATGTTTGTCGTTAAATAAATGTGTTTTGAATATTTGTTAGGTTGAATTTAATCGTTGTCAAACAGTTTTTACAGCCATCATTTTGAAACTATTCGAATTAAAGTTTTTGTGACAAGCACAATTGTAAAAAGTTATATTATACATTCTATACCCAATTGAATATGTTACTATTTATTATTATTATTATTACATTGTTTACAAAAGCGATTCTAGACTTACGTTTAATAAACTTTTTCACTTCTTCACGGTTTTATTCTAAGAAATCAAAATTTTACCCCCGAACATTGTTACCAGATAGATACCTTTCAAAGAATGTAAAATTTAGGCACTTTTATCGATTTAATCAAAATGTAAACCACATTTTGGTTTGTGTGGCGAATCAACTTAAAGGAAGCCCAAAGCTAAACATTTAATTATTATTTTTAAATTTGGATAGATATGGGAGAGTTTCAAAATGTCTACCAAAAACGTATTTATATTTTTTATGGCCTCTGTTTTATTAATAAAAAGAAAAGTTAAGAACAACAAACATAAAAAAGTCATGTCAGAAGTTATTTTCTTTAAAACAAAATTTTTAGTTTTAGTACTTATACTTAACATGTTACAATTAATAAAATTTTAATTTGGTGATTTCTTATATTTTATTGCTAAAAACAAACGAGAAAAATGTATGTGACAGTAAACTTGTTGTAAATATTAATTCTTTATTACTTTTTTAAATCATACTAATATGAAAGAAAGTTAAAATATTATTTCGATGTATGTCAAAACTACTATTTATTTAATAATTGTATTAACCTTTTACTGCAGCATCTTTCTCATTGATTGTAGTTCCTTTTGTCGATTCGTATGAGGGAATTTGTAGAGACGCTAATAAAGCTTCATCCGTTTCTTGACGAGAATAAACCATAGCCAAAATTTTTTTTGACCTTGTCAGCATCTGGAATAAAATATTAATATTAGACAAAGTTAGACATAGTTCGCTTATTGAAAAATACATAAATGTTTGTACAGTCTAATGTAGAAAAATAATGTAAAACAGTAAGTGTGTACGTTTACAGAGCATGGATTGCAGGTAGGTATACCACTGAAATGAATACCAGGCTGAGATCTTTAGAGTTTATTTAAGTATCTAGCATTAATTTGTTCTCAACTTATAGAAAACTTATGCTTTATAGAAAACAAATGTTTTACATATTTTGATTGTTTTTTACCACATTTATAGTCCAGGATCTAAAGGGGGTTGAGTATGCATGGAAAGCCTGGCGCAATTTTATTTCTGATTATTGTTATACACACAACAAAAGTGATCATGAAAAGCCATGTTGTCACCCTCCAGCGTGGTCGACATCGCTAGGGGGAGGGGGGAATATGGTGGGGGCGCCGTTTATTAAAACGCTTATAAGTTGAGAACCGTTCAAGATAGAACATTGAAAAAAGCGACAATATACGCCATAAAATATGAGCTTTAAAAAAGGGTATTACGTTTATAGTGGTATAATTGTTGGTTTATGAGTAAAGAGCATTTTTATTGGTAAATGAACAAACATTTTGATTCAAATGAGCAAAACCAATAGTTTTGTACTACGAAAATCACTAAATAGGTCAAATATAGACATTTAAGTTATTAAAAGTGCTTCAATAAATTTGAGAAAGCATGTTGAACAGTTAATGCTACTTTAGAGGTGTTTTATACGTAGCACTAATATATACAAGTGCTTTGCGCGCACCACCGGCAACGAAAAACCCCAAATTTTGTACCTAGTTTTTATAGTTTTTTTCTAATTTTTACTATAAAGGACTGGTTTGACAACAAAAAAATCATTCAATCCTTTTTTAAAGATTGTTAGTTTGTAGTTAGAATTTGTGTTTTTCCACCGTGAAACAATGGTTTTTCAGTAAAACTGATAAGGACTAACTTTAAAGTAGAGAAATATAACTTTAATATGTGATCGATATGGGATTTCTACCATGAACAATAATATCAAATTACATTACGTTAAAAAATTTATATAAAAAATGTTATATAACATAATAAATACGTAAATATCATCTTTGAAGGGATTAGGATTGAGGTAAGTTCTTTGTCTCATTCACTGCCCTTCCACGCAAACACTCTCTAGTACAGTCAAATTAGACGACCCCCCCCAAAAAAAAACGTCTCATTGTTTGAAGTTGTTCACTACCACTTGCTCTAAATGTGGTAAAAAGTCTCCTCCGATATCGGCGGGTTTGGAGGTGGGAGGGGAAGGGGTAAAAAATGTGTGTTTTCTAAGTTTTTAGGGCGTATTTTCAAAACATTACAACAACATGTTGGTGACAACATGGCTTTTCATGTAGTGCCTATAACAATAATCGGAAATAAAATTGCGTCATGCTTTCCATGCATACTCAACCCCCTTCAGATCCCGGTCTATTAGTGAATTAACAATTTTCTATTTTCATTTTAGTCAAATTGTACTTTTAATACTTTTAGTAGTACCTTATTTATAGCCCTTTTAATTCCCTTTTGGATGGTGTAACTGTAAAAACAATCGGATTAAGGATAATAGTTAAGTAATGTCTAATATTTTTTTTGTTTAACCCATATTGTTTGTTGTGTTGGTATAGGATGCCGAGTTAAACAAACTTAACTATTATCCTTCATTCGATTGTTTTGACAGTTACACCATCCGATAGGGAATTAAAAGGGCTACAAAAAAGGTATCTTGAAATTTTTTTTAATGTACGGTTTCTGGGTAACTCAAGTTCGACATGATCAAACAACCGCCATTTTGAAACGAATGATTGCATATTTTAATATTAACAGATCAACGATCAGATTTAACGTTAATATTTTTTTAAACAGATTATTGCTATGTTTTGAACTCAATCGGATTTTGTAACCGTTCTCTGGATATGAGTTACTATTTTGTAATATAGAAACAACATGGTGGATATTTGAAAATCGTTTTTGGAAAAAAAATATTCTTGATTTTCTCTTTATTTTGACCAATAGAACCATTTCCCGAAGTTTGAAACTTTACTTACGGTGCACCTTGTATACATTATTATTATTATAATAAAATTATTATTAGATAACTTAGGGAGTTTTTCAATCAGAAATGATTTTTAATTTTAATCGCATTACATATTCTTCCTGTTTAATGTACCGTTACTTATTTCAGATAGAACATACAAATGTAGGACTTGTTTATGATATACTATAATAATATTTTAAATTTTTCACAGGCTATTATTTAATGACCGGTCTAGAGTTATTGGAAAAAAAAACTTAAAAACTAACTATAGTTAAGATAATTTTGTTTTGTAAAAATGACTTTTTATAGTCGATTTTCTCAAACATGCCATTTCAAGCATCTTTTAAATGAGGATTATGTTTTTTGCTTCCACCACGAAGTCGTTTGAAACCTTTCCAAAATTCAAAAATGTTGAATTTAATTATATCTTGTATGAAAACCAGCAACTAAATTATTGTTATAATGTTTTTAATTTGTATAGTGTGACTAGATAAAAGTGTCATTTCAATCATCTTTTACATAGGCATTAAATGTTTAGGTTCTATCCATAAGTAGAAAACAAAGAAACA
Source organism: Philaenus spumarius (assembly GCA_018207615.1). Classification (NCBI taxonomy): domain Eukaryota; kingdom Metazoa; phylum Arthropoda; class Insecta; order Hemiptera; family Aphrophoridae; genus Philaenus; species Philaenus spumarius. The sequence goes on from JAGFPH010009966.1 coordinate 10,018, forward strand.
AAAATATAATTATGTTAAATCCCTAAAAGGAATAAAAGATTGTGGTTTCTAAAGTACATTTTTTTAAATAGCCGACATTGAAAAACGGCGGAATTTTTTAAAAATTTAACAAATTGTTTTTTATTGCCCACATCAATTAAGGTGAAGGCCACCATTTAAACTTTGCTGAAAAATTAATCGTAGTTTATGAGTGATACATTAAAAAGATCACCTTCCTGTATTTTACTTTTAATAAATATAGTGCTTAAAATTTCAGTCATATTTTAATCGCAGGCAGTTTGATAAAAATTAAGATTTCCACTTTGGTAAACTAAAGAATACAAAAATTTCATATTTTAAAACCCTGCAACTGTCAGACTACTCAATTTGAGTGGTCGTGGGGGCGTGGCACGTGAAAACGATCAATTTTGACAACTATACTTGTAATGAATATTTTACCCACTAAAAATTATTCAATCGCAAAAAGTCAAAAACCGTTATAAAGGTAATGATCTAAACTTTAATTTTTGTATTTACAAGTTTTTTCTAAAACGTATATTTACATACGTGATCATCGTTGCAGTTTATTAGTTTTCTTCAACAAACTCGGCGCCCGTCAATTCACCAGTTTTCGTCACAAAACACGACGAAATAACGCATCTTTCCTCTCTCTCTAAACCCCGCCCGCTACTTCTTCTAAAGGAAAATTAGATATCGTTGGATTCTTCACAATTTCCCCCATCTAATACTGCCATCCGATCAAAAATCGGTCAAATAGTTCAACAATTGTAGGCCGTTTTGTAGACCCTTGCAATTGGTCAGTTTTCCAACCAATAAACAGCGTTATATATTACACGACCCTGATATCTGTGTGAAAACAATAGTTCTGTTTTTTAGAGATATTTTGGTATCTTTTTAAACTTAATGCTTCAAGCTAACTTTCCCTGAAAACTAAATACGCTTTATTTGAACTGTTTATTGTGTAGGACCGTGGGAAAGTGACTGCTATAATTAAAATAAAGCAAAGATTTCAATTTAAGTTTAATTTTTACAGAATATTTTTTAACTCCACATTAAGTCATCATTTTAAATGACATGAGACGTCTCTGAAAATGAAATTGCCAATCATGGGTAGATATAGGAGTTTGCGCGCGCATCGTGATAGCTTGAGATTTCTACATTTTTTCTCTCTTTTGTTATTCAAATAATTCTAAGTCAAGCACTTTTATTAAAAGATAATTTAGAAGTATACGGTTCAATTTGATTTATTCTCTACACTTTGTTATAATAATATTTCATTTTTGGGTAAAGCAAATAATCTTAAATTACGTTTGAAACTAGGCCAACTTTTGTTAGAAGTCGTGTAGATGGAACATAAAAACTGGTGTTTTCAATATAAGAAATTTGAAATTGATAAATTAATGTTTTTATACAGTTCTATTTAGAACTAAATTATGAAACTTTTTTAAGCTTATGAAAAAATTACAAAAAATGTTTACTACTTGTTATGTAGGCCTAAAGTGGAACATTTTCCTTTCGTTACTGAACATTTTTTTGTTTCTTGAGCTAATAACTTTTACAATTTTACATCAATAATTTTTTTAATTGCATATAGGAATTCTTTGAGCCTTTCTATACTAAAAAGGTACAGAACACTTTTGGATTGGTGTACAATTACTATATTTGGCGAATTTTTTAAAATATGCTTGCACACGCACCGAAATGACTTGGCGTTGCAAAACATTAACATGGACAGTTGTAGGGTTTTAAAAGTTATTTTAGTTTGTGTTACAGCTTTAGTGTAAGTCTGCCACACTTTTATAATAAATGTAGGCCTAATATTAAAAATACATACAACTTTATTGTTAACTTTAGTAAAACTGATACCATTGTTTAACAATAATACAAATGTAAACTTGCATATTATTTATTTAAGATAATTAAAATAAACTTTCAAATAAAGTAGGTTTACTCACTTTGTTAGACTGATAGTAGTCCGGTTGATATTCACCACACAATTCGCTTGGTAGTAGGTCTACTCTCTTCAACTTCTCAAAGGAAAATGAAAGAGGAAGTGATGAAAAGTCGTAGTAGCTGATATCACTGATATGTATATTCCGAAAAAACATCTATAACCAACCGGACGCGATATAAACAGACATCCTTCTTCCATCCTGTCTTCAGACTGTCAAAGATGCCGAACGGCCACACATAAGTTCACTTTTCGCTTATCGAACCGCAAGTAATAAAAACATTATTTGCTTGTGTTTTTTAACTGACGACTATCAGCTTATTTTACGCTAACATAATAGTACATGTTCAACAATCAGTAACATTTTGAATACCATATACTAACGCTTGTTTTAAGACAAGATGTTAAACAAATTTGAAACATAAATCTTTTTACTTTTTGTACTGAAATATGTGTGTTTTAAAAGGTTTAAAATAATTGTTATATGATCTTAACCGGAATTAAATATTTGGAAACTGTTGTTTAAATCCATGAGCGTAAATTATGTTTTCCCGTAGCATATGCACAAAAAATTTCAATATATATTTTAAAAAACATGTTTTTTAAATTTGAATAATTCTGTAGAAATACAAGTTTGAAGTTATTCATACTAAAATAATTGTAGTCTTGTAAAGATTAGAGGAACTTTTGTGATTTTCTGTTCGTTTATATTTTATTTTTAATTTAACTTTACAGGTCAATCAAAATATTTCACGAAAAAATAAATAAAATTTGATTACCGGTCTCGAAATATTGTATGATCTATGATCTTTAATTTATACTTACCAATTTTTGCTCCTGTGAAAGAGTTTTCTCAAGTTCTTCACTATTGTGAAAACAACTTGTTTTGTTGAAGAGTTAATTATAAAAAAATAATGTTTTATTAGTTATTAGCAATAAGGACTAGGTCTATTTGTGAAACAAAAATAAATATGCTAGATGTAGCACAATATTTGTTGAAGTTTTACATTTTCTTTATAAATATGACGGAAGAGGATTTATATGTTCACCATTTCTTTCCTTGCAACAATAACGCCTGTTCAGTAACACCATTCTTTTCTCTAGAAATACAAATGCACTTCATTATTATTTTATTTATAGGATCCCATTAAATAAACTCACAGGGTTTTTACGTTAAAGGTTTTAATTTACCACAAGCATATAGTAATCATGCGTAGTTCTTGCATGCTACTCAATAAAACCCTTTCGGCCTTTCATCAGCGAGGGAAATCATTGTTCATTTAGCAACTATTTCCTGGTTAGAGTAAATTCTTAATCTATTTAGTAATCTGTTATATGGTTTATTCAGTCAAGTTCAGATAGGTGATACTGATCAAATAACCCTCAAATAAGAAACGTGTCAACAATAGTTTCTCGCCCAAATGTTTTTCCGGCTAAATGTAGCGGCCTTCAACGAATGCTGAGACTTTGGCCGATTTAAGGCATAGTGACCAAAAACTTAAATATAAATAAGTTCATCATAAACTCCATTTCTACTTCTTTTTTTTAGCAAAATATACAACTAATTTTTATTTATCAACTTTCTGTTAGATGTACTGATGGGAAACATTTTTGTTTGGATACCTTTTACCAAAAATTCTAGCACAGTTTTATTCTAAATACAGTATTTAAAATTCTAAGACAGTAGGACTAAAGCTATTGACTTGAAACTTGCTATCAACTCTAACTAATTTGAGTGTCACTAGTACAACAGGTTTTAAAAGTAACCGGTAACGCTAAAAGTTCACTGTTTGTAGTGCTTTATGGTCTGTAACTGTAACCCCAGCCTTAAAAATGTCTAGATGTCGACAAGACTTTATCATACTAATGAAATAAAGTCATAATAAACGGCATTAGCAATGTGATAATTGAATAAACAGAAATGCCAAAGCAGGTTTATCTTGTATTTTGTATGGTTGTGTACAAAATACACCAATTAACCACTCAATTTTATTAAAAGTATAAGTTTACCCGAAGTTAGCGGACCCTGCAATGCTTCGCTTTGCTTTATTTAATTTTAAGGAAAATTATTCCATTTCATTACATTGACCTAAGTAATTGAATTGCAAATGGTTTTTATGTCACTTAGGAATAATACTACACAAATTCAGATTTATAGTTTGTAGGAAGTTAGCGCAATTTATTTTTATTGTATTATAGGTGTACCTACCAAATTTTAATCTCTTTGATTGTAGTGACCCATATTCTCTAAACAATATTGGTACTAATATTTGTAAATTCAGAAATTGTTAGTGAAATTAGTTTGAGTAGTTTTTGAGAATATAGAAAAAGTAAATGTATTGATTATTATTGAATTTTAAGGGTAGTTATTCAATTTCATCCCTTTGACTTAAGTAATCAAATTTTACGTGGTTTTTATATCACATAAAAATAATATTATATGATTTTAGCCTTTTAGCTTGTATTATGTTAGTTTAATTTATATTAATAGGGTAGCAACCCCATTTCAATTCCTTAGACTGTAATAATTGTAACGTCTAAACACTCCTGGTAACGATAGACCTATGGATAAACTGTGCAATTATTAGTGAAATAGGTTAAAAAGTTTTTGAGACTATAGAGGACAAAGAAAAAAGAAACAAAGATACAAACAATCGTTTTCATTTATATAGAGTGCATTATCATGTCTTGAATATTGTTTAAAAACAGTAATATTCTACATAAAACTTACAAATTTAACGTAATTTTTATGTAGACCATATAACTGTGGACAGTGAACATATACTTTTTTCAAACCCCATGTATATTTTTTTAAATTTGATGTTTTGTTTACATTGTTTTAATTTCAATTTGGTTTATACTAAGCTACCGTACGATATTTACGTACAATTGCTAAATCATCAAGTATTTTACAATTAAATGCGAGACTCAACTATGCATTCATTTTATTCGTGTAATACAGGCCTAAATGAATTGACGACGTTGTAAGAATTTATGTACCTTGTTGACTCACATTTCAACTAAAATATTTGCTAAATCATACACATTTGAATCAGAAAATCAGACGGCATTGTCATTTCTTCCTATGAATATTAATGGTAATAAGAAACCACACCCGCAAAAAATATCTCTTCTTTTGTGGAAGAATCAGGAAACTGGTGTATATTTTGTATATTTACAGAAGTTTTTTTTACCTTAATCTTTAAAAATACCGTTTATGGTTGTATCTCTTATGCCGTATATACTTGAAATTTTATAAAATCGTTAAGCCATGTTATAAATTGCATTACTGACAGATGTACTGACACAAATATATTTTTATTTTTTTATTTGTCAAAATAATAAAACCCGTTTAATGGAATCACTTATTAATATCAAATATAAGTTTAATTACGGTAAGTAATTTTGTTTAAGTAATAATTATTAATTTGTTTATGATATATATGATAACATAAAGACAAAAATAGATAACAATTCTCAAAAAAATACGTCATGTGTTTTGTACAATTTACTACACATAAAGAATGTTCCAACGTTTAGAAAACGTACAATTTGCCAATCTTTAAAAAAAACACAATATCTACATTTTCGATATAGAAACAAAATATATTAAACAAGAGTGAGACTTGTCTTAACAATCGCCAAACCAATCTTAGTATCTTATAGAAACGTTTCAAACGAAGTTAGTAAGAGAGTAGACTAAATATTACATCTTCAGTCAAAGGCAGGATACGATACTACTGAGTCATCAAAAGTTAAAAGGATAAAAAAACATTCTATAAAGCCGGATGTCTAGTCCAAGGCGGACGCGACACTGTGTTTATTCAAGTGCTGCCTCACTGCATATAGCGAGCAATCTGCTCATGAGCTGTGTAAATTGACTTGTCTAACGTTAAGAGTAAGCCGTGTTAGTCTCGACGCCAGCGCAGCCTGGAAATAGAAATCCTAAACAACCGTGTAAGAATGTGTATGTGAAAAACCTGCGAAACGAGCAAATATAAAATAAATGAATATTCTTGCTCCTTATGCATTGGGAAAGCCGATAGACACGAAAAAGTAGGGGGTTGCTTTGCGAGCCTTGCTCGTTTTACGACGCTTGCTCGGAATGGGGTGTGTGTACGTGAAAATTTGCTCGGTTCCTACACTGTACAAACACACACGCGCGCGCGAGCACACACACACACACACACACCAATAGATTATGATAATGTATCCTATTTAGGTTAGGTTAGAAAACAGCTAACCATGGTCTTCTAGGCTATTTGTTGTGCAACCCATAGAAGTAGTATATTTTAGGTTAGTTAAGAACTTAGGCATAGGTCTCGTCGACTGTTAGTGGTGTCGCCATAGCATAAGGCTAGGCTGTGTTGGGGTCTTATGGGACTACATCTGAGATGTGTTGTTGAATTGAACGGTCTCTCTTCCGTTCTCATCACGTTCTCGTAGCGTCGCTTCGTCATCTTGGTCGTCGCTGTTTTTGTCGTCGTCGTTAACTTCATCGTCGTTTTTGTCGTCGTTGTCGTGGTCGACGTTAAATTCGTCGTCGTTTTTGTCGTCGTTGTCGTGGTCGTCGTTAACTTCGTCGTCGTTTTTGTCGTCGTCGTCGTTTTTGTCGTGGTCGTCGTTAACTTCGTCGTCGTTGTCTTTGTCGTCAAGTCGTCGTCGTCGTCGTTTTTGTCGTCATTGTCGTTGTCGTGGTCATTGTCAAAACAGGGTTTAGCTAATAAGTAATGTCCGCTAATGTCCGTTAGGTTAAATAACGTTATGTATCTCCAAGGTATTATTTGTTGTAGTTTGGGTTTGGTTAGTAAATAGCCTAGACTCGTATGCTAACCTAAGTATTTTTCCTGTGTCTATAAAGTCGAAATATGGGTTAGACGAAGCGACCGCTTTGGAATCGATATTTTATAATCATAAAATGAAACATTTCCAGACCGGTCATAGTGGAAAGGTTGAATCGTACCTTAAAAATCGAATGTTGCGTGAATTTACGGCCCGTGGCAGATACGAGTTGGTCGATCTATTACCGAATATAGTAAAGTCGTACAATAATACCGTGCACAGTACTATGGATACAGAAACCCCGTTAAAGTTTTGAAAAAGCACGAGAACATGCTTTTGGTCAAATTGGCTAGATAGATAAGACAAACTAGTTGCGTGAGACAGGTTACCGTAGTGGTATTTTGCAGACCGTAGAGGTTGATGATTGTAGAGTCAGAGCTCAAAGCCGATCGTTAAAAGAATAAATTTAAAATACGCCAGCGAACGTCTATTGACCGCCAATAAAGACACTGCGATAGCTGCGTCGGTGAGCGAAGCGAGCATGGATGGAGTTCTCTGTTAAGTACAGATAAAAGAGATTCGACACAGGTGTCTACTAAACGTAATACAAATGTAAAGAGTCAAAACCAACGGCTATCCCACAATCTGTACATTTTCTACCTTAATATTTACCGTTCGACTTGACAACACTAGTCAGTTGTTGGAAAATGTTGCACCGGTACAATGCTGTCTGTTAATTTGTGTAAAATCTCTTAGAATTGTTATGGGTTCGTGTGTATACGTACTTTTATGTGTGAAATATGAATTTTCCAGTTGACTACACACTTATTAAAAACTACGCGACTGAACGTTTTGGACCTCTTTAAGTAAATATATTCAGAACGAGAAAATAACTGCATAATCATGTACAAAATCAATTAATGTTAGGCGACTTGAAGCGCTCAAATGAGGTTCGGAAATTTAGGTAAAGATCTTTCGTAAATTGAGAATTATCTCCTGAACTATATACTACTTGGGAACGGTGTGACAGTGGTTAGCGCGGTCGTCTTCTTTCTTTGTTGAATCTTGTTACGAAAAAAATGAAATGAGTCAATATATTTGCTATTCAAACCCAAAAATTTTGAAACAGTTAAGTTGCACTTGTAAGCACAATTAGGTAATATCACAGTAATATAAAAAATAACCCATGTGATATATAGAAGTGAGATTATTAGGGGGAAATAAAAAAACTTTGTAAAAAAAAAAGAGAAATTAAATGTAATTTATATTTACAAGGTTTCAACGGTAGCGCTTTCTGGTAGAGAATCTTCGAACTATCACCCCATCCGCCGGTAGCGCTTTCTAGTAGAGAATCAGCGAATTCATTTGACAGTAAAACGGATGCAATTCTGCCGACTCGGCATTGTTACACATGCTAACATAAATTTCTGCTGATTCGTGACGGATGGCAGCGACAAGATGGCGGAAAAAATGGCGTATAAGATGGCGGCTCCCCTCCCACCGGCAGGGTCACCAAATTTGTGTAAAGATTTACAATTGCTAATTATTGGATTGTCTAGTCAGCATCTAGATGGAGTGTCGATTTTAAAACAATGTAAAGAAATGTTGGTCAGTTAAAGTTCAGAATGCTCGTTCACGTCTTTGTTGTGCCTTTAAGAATAAAAGATATTTTACTTAAGCGACATGTTTTAGGGGAGTTCATTTTAGGAGATTTAGGCTACGCAGTGAATGAGTTAGAAGTTTTAAACTACACAATTCGAGGAACAGTTTTAAGCATAATCGTGCTAATAAACAATGTAAAACATAAAATCAGTATCGGAAGTTTTGATGTAAGAGTGAAGTTGGAAATTGTAATGAAGTTTCCATATCGTCGGGAAAACGAATGGCAGTTATATATTGCAACAAATTATGATGGAGGTATAGAGAGAGTAACAGCTTTAAGTTCCGTTCGTCACGGGCATTTAATAAGAAGACTTCTACATGGGGACGAACAAGTAAGGACCGACTACAGCGATGATGATGGATACGCATCAGGAGGACTAGGGGAACTGTACGGACGGAGCGATGACGAAAATGCGGAACAAGAAGAATATGATGCTGAAAGACTATTGGAAATTATGTGATTTGTGTACTTATTCGTTATGTTATGTTATATGTAGTGACTTCGTTAAATATAAATAAGTAATTTAAATAAAGTGTTAATAATTATTTCTTAAATTGTTTAAGTATTATTTTTTAGAAATTTAGGAAACACTACGTTATATTTTGGTTGATTATGTAATTACGTATATCATACGCATGGGTTGCGGCAGTGCCTAAGGTTAGGTAAGCCAAATTTTTAGTTCGGCTAAGTGTTGTTCGGTTGGACTCGGGAGAGCCTTACGTTCGGGCAAGTAATTATAATAAATAATTGAAGTAGTAACATAACCTCAAAGTACAATCTATGCTGGGGTTTGTACAGTACAAACAGTCACGAGTACAGCGAAGCCTAAGTTTTTAGTTCGAAAAAGATCGGATAGGTCTGGGCCACAAAATTTGTAAAAGATTTACATTACATTTGCTAACTATTGGAATGTCTAGTCAGCATTTAGCTGGGGTGTCGATTTTATAACAATGTACAGAAATGTTAGTCAGTTAGCAAGTCCAGAATGCTGGTTCAACAAAATTCGGGGAAAGCGTTAAGTATAATCGTGCTAGTAAATGATTTAGAAAATAAAATTATTATCGAAAGTTTTGATGGAAATCAAGGGTGCGGCATAGTCTAAGGTCGTAGAAGTGTTAAAGTATCGAGTAAAAAGATACGCGTTATAAAACATGTTATTAATAACCATTCGATTAAACGGTACACAACATAGAGTAATTATTGATAATTTTAATGTAAAAGCTAAAGCCGTGATTGTATTACTAAGCTACCGTGTCTACCGACAAACATATGGAGACTTTATATTGAAACAAATTTTAGATAGAGAAAGTTTTAACGTTTAGTAATACAGGCGGATTCGGTTAAGTTTGGTTATGTAATTACGTATATCATACACAAGGGTGTGGCAGAGCCTAAGGTTAGGTAAGCTTTATTTCGCCTAAGTACGAATTTCGGGGGTTGCGGCAGAGCCTTATGTTTGAAAAAGTTTTATTTCGGCTAAGTGCCCTTCGATTGAACTCGGGCAGAACCTTCCGTTCGGGTTAGCTCGGTTTTCCATACGTTATAACACAATTTATAAAAATAATTCGGGGTACAGCGAAGCCTAAGCTCGGTCAAGTCCGTCGTTTTGATTCG
>JAGFPH010009967.1:0-26867 GCA_018207615.1 Philaenus spumarius
GCACACACCCCCACACACGAATACATCCAACAAGTTCTCCGCATCGTAACTGCTAAATAGCAGGATCATATGTCAATCTACATAAACTAAATAAAGGGCATACTGTGGTAACATTTTATATTGCCAACAACATAGAACCAAAGATGCCTAGGAAACCATAGAAAGGCACAAAGTACAAATCTGATAAGAATTGGACAGAACTCTACCTTTACATTTCCTAATCGGTTTTCTAGGAAGTGACACAAAAACATGAAGTAACTCACAAATGGCGTTCTAGAATTGACTATTGTGTAAATATATCTTATATGTTTGACGTGTGCAACCAGGGTGTACTGATGAGTTTTTAAGTGGACGAAATAGGCGCCCTGATGATGCCGCCTGTGGCAGTGAAACATGTAGCCACGTTCGTTTAAAGCACGTCATCTTGCCGAAAATAACCATAGCCCGGGCGACTTCCACTCTTCGATAGAAGCTCTACACATTTGCACCAAAGGTAGACTAATGAATGCTAATGAAGAATTCGAAATATATAAAGCATTCAAAAATAAACCTGATGAAGTCTTAAACGATCCACTCCCACCAATTATACGATACGGCTATCAAATATTTACAGACCTAGGATAACAGCTAAGTTACAGATAATGGAAGCAAATGCACGTACAATATTGTACTGTGTTGCTATAGGATGCCGGGTTGGACAAACCAATTATTACACATAACTTAACTATTATCCTTCATCCGATTGTTTTGACAGTCACAAAATCCGACAGGGAATCAAAAGGGCTACAAAAAAGGTTTCTTGACATGTTTTGTTGAAATGTACGGTTTTAGAGTAATTAAGTGATAATTCTTAGGTTTTATAAACTGTACAGTGCTCTCTTTGAATTTGTCGAATATTTTATTGTTTCAGGATTAGGAAATAGTTATGTGAAATTAAATTGAAGAAAATTACCCAATGAAAGGAAATATTTCTTTTATTAGTCAATTTCTATTAATTCAATCATAACCTATAAAGTAATTAAATGGATGGATTTAAAACGTTTGGGATTACACACACTGGTTAAGGTAGGCATATGATTACCAAGTACAATCGACTCCCTCTATTACGGACTCGGGTGGTTCGGACGACGGATGGTCCGGACGACCTCTTGGAAATGAGTTATCTGGCTTTCTCACGGCAGAAATCGACAGGAATGAACTTGTCTGTTTATTTCCGGCCTAAATGTAAATAAATAACCTCAGTTCAGTTTACAAATTCTCGAAATCCTCGAAGTAGTCCTTCATCAAGAGGAAGAAAAAGAAGTAGAGGACGATGACGAAGGTATTCTTTGGAAATGTCTTTCAGTGAATCTCCTTCAGTGAAAGGAACTGGTTCACCATTGTAGTTCCGTAGTTCAATGAGTTCAGTAGTTCAGAACGTATTGAATGAGATGTAGTGAATGATTTATAATGTAATACATAGCATTGAATGCTTTCCAAACTACTGACTGATGACAGCATAATAATTCTAAAATACAATAATGAGTACCGATTAAGCTACACAATATTATTACAAATTTTTTTTTTTTATTTCTTGAAATGATATGATGTTTTGTAAATCTTGTTAAAGACTACGTACGCGAGAAGATTTATTTGTTTGATCTCATTTTGTGATTCAAGTAAAGCTAAGTCAAATACTTCATGAAATAAAAATTGAAAGTTCAATTCTTTGATTTATTCTCTACACTTTGTTATAATAATATTTAATTTTTGGGCAAAGCATATAATCATAAATTAATTACTATTCAAACTAGGCCTAGTTTTGTTAGCAGTCTTGTAGTAGGAACATAAAAACTAAGTAGAGGTGTTTTCAAAATAGGAAATTTTAAATTGATATGTATTTTTATACGATTATATTTAGAACTAAATTACAAAACTTTTGTACATTTTGAAAAATTACAAAAAAAATTTACTACTTTTTATGTATGCCTAAAGTTGAACTGTTTCCTTTCGTTACTGAACATTTTTGTTTCTTGAGCTAATAACTTAGTAAATTTTACTACTGGCATATATAAAATTCTTTGAACTTTTCTTTACAAAAAAGCTATGGAACACTTTTGGATTTGTTTGTTATTACTATATTTGTTGAATTTTTGAAAACAATCTTGCACACTCACCGAAATTTCTTGGTATTGCAAAAAATTAGCATGGATAGTTGAAGGGTTTGAAAAGTAAATTAAACTAACAAACTAATACATAGGTATTAGTTTAATATACATTCAACACTAACAAAATGTAGACTGCAAGGACAATGTATATTAACAGATATTTGTTCTTTACTTTAAGCACGCAATCAAATAAATTGTACACGCAATTGTAAAAAGTAAAACACAGGCATCAACTGTCTGGTGTCTACTGAGACTGAGATAGTGAAATGTAAAGAAACAACTCCTTCATTCCTATTTTTCACATATTTATCTATACTTATAAAAGCCAAATACCATTGACTCATTGACTCATCACAGTTTCTCCAAAACCACGAGGCCTACAAACATGAAAGTTGGCACTATAGGGGGGTTTTGGGGGGGTCAAAGTTACTAAATCACGATTTCTCAAAATGTACCGAATTTGGTATGTAGCTTCCTCTAGGGCCATAGGTGCTCGCTAAGAAAGGGTTTCACAAAATTCGAAATTTTAGGGGGGGTAGGGGGGGGGGGAGGTTAAAGTTACAAAACCACGATTTCTCTAAAACCATCGAACGGATTGGAATGAAATTTGGTATGTAGCTTCCTCTAGGTTCATAGGTGCTCGCTAAGAAAGTTTAAAAAAAAAATTCGAAACTTTAGGGGAGGTTTGGGGGGTCAAAGTTACTACAAAAAACCATCGAACGGATTGGAATGAAATTTGGTATGTAGCTTCCTTCAGGGCCCTAGGTACTCGCTAAGAAAGGGTTTTAAAAAATTCGAAATTTTAGGGGGGTTTGGGGGGTCAAAGTTACTAGAAAGAAACACCGAACGGATTGCATGACATTTATTATGTAGCTTCCTCTAGGGCAAAAAAAAATCGAAATTTTAGGGGAGGTTGGGGGGCGGTCAAAGTTACTAAAAATCCCCATCAAAAATACATAGTGTAATATATTTATTGATATAATATATTTTTTGTTAATATACATTTAACTTTGATTTGTCTATCCGTGCAAAGCCGGGTCGGGCCAGCTAGTCTAAAATATATGAGAGCCGGAAATTGAGTGAGTTAGTGGACTACCGGACTATTGAACTACAATCCTTACTACTGAACTACTGAACTACAATCTTGTGGATCTCTGAAGTACTTCATTCGCCTCAGTCGAAGTGAGCCGATCTTCTGAACGGCTCCTTCATGAGTTACAAGTCTAGACGAAGGTGATAATAAAGGAAAACAGCGTGGGAATTTTGGCATTTTTAAATTTTGTCCGAGGGGAGTTCAGCACTGGAACTGGCAACTACCTATGTCGAGCAACAGGCTGTCGCTTCAGCTGTTGATGTTTAGTTTACGAGGAAATGGCATGATTATGCGTTTAAAAAACAGTTGAACTAAAAAAGCAGAAGACAGTAACAGATTTCTTTTAATATTGTAAATTTAGTTTTTCATCATGCTTATTCTCACTTATTCATTTTGAACAATTTTATGAATCTAAAATATATGCTTAGTTGTTTCATAAAATATGTTTGTAAAGGTTAAATTTGTCGTGCGTTAAAATTTTATGCATTTCCAGTTGTCTGGTGTCACGTTTGTTTATATTAACGTCACGAAAAATGACGATTCAGTGCGTGGGTGGCAAAACAACTGTAATATTTGGGGAAGTACGCTTTAAAAACGTCTATTAAAAGTTGATTTTCAATTGTAGATACGATATTATAGGTTACACTTCACACGTGTAAAAACTCGCCGGATGATCCGGAAGATTTTTTATCCGGACGAGAGTCCGGTCCCGAGTTGTCCGGATTAGAGGGAGTCGACTGTATGATAGTTTCTTTGTTTTCCGAAATGTATTTTCGAGTAAAATATTAAATTATAGGCTCTGCATGATTACCATGTTGAAAATAACTATTGCCATGGACTCAGTTGGGTATAGTTTGTAGGCTAAGTAGTTGTTTTAGAAGAACGAAGAAAACCAACAGAAATTGAAAACAATAAACAACGATTCATTCGTACAACATCTGATTCGCTCATTGGCTTTGATACTTCAACAAAAATTCAAAAACATTAAACCTTGTTCAGATAGTGTACAATATAACAGGCAAGCGTCTACAGGCTCCCTATGCTTCGTATTAACCCAGTACACGCAGCGCATGCTCGCAGACTGTCTATGACGTATGCGACGGTGAGAGTAGAGATAATTCTCCATCTTGTTCTTCTTAACTGGTTCGAGTCGGAGAAGGGAAACTGTTGGATCGGGCCTAGAAAATGCAGTACGCACTGCGCATGCGTGTAGAGTGCGTTTCACTTTTCGTCTGAGCTACGCAAATTTACCATACCTCGCCTAAATCAGTTTAACTTCAATAGCATTACAACAGAAAACAAAATAAAGCTGGAAAAGTAATTTTAATAAGATACTATAGTAAGCCCCCGTGAAAAATCACAGGCTGATTAATTAGATACACATCAGAAATACATAATTTAACAAATACTATTTGAAACCAACATACTTTTTTAGGCCTACCTATGTATACTGACGGGGATTTTTAACTCGGTATATGTGTACAATTATAAGGATTATAAAACTGTAGGAGTATATGTTAATTTTTAAAATTTTTATACGTTATTGTATATTTAACCCTAGAACCGGCAGATCGCACGAAACGTGCGATCATGACAACACATTTGTAACGCGTGATTGTATTGAATATTTGACCCACTAAAAATCTTCCAATCTCAAAAAGACAAACACCATTTGAAAGGTAATGTTTCAAACTTTATTTTTTTTATTTACAATTTCTTTCTAAAACGTATATTTACATACGTAATCATCGTTGCAGTTTATTAGTTTTCTACAAATCAATCGGCGCAAGAAAATTCATACAAAACATAACGAAACTACTCAACTTTTGCCAATCTCTAAAACCCGCCCAGTAGGTTGTCGTAGTTAAATCTATGTATCAATGGATTCATCACAATTTCCCCTATCCAAAACATTCATCCAATCAAAAATCGGACCAATAGTATTGAAGTTAGAAGGGGTTTTGTAGACCCTTGCAATTGGTCAGTTTTCCAACCAATAAACAGCGCTATTTATTTCACGTGATTTCTGTATGACCTCAATCGTTTTTTATAGATATTTTGGTATCTTTGTAAAGATAATTCTTCAAGCTAACTTCCCCTGTAAACCAAATATGCTATATTTGAACAGTTTATTGTGTAGGACCGTGGGAAAGTGACTGCTAATATGGTCTCACCTAACGTTCAAATCTGTAGCGTAACGGACTTTTACAACATAAGCAGACATACGAGAATGCGCACGCATCTTGTACAGACGAGAGTTTACTATATTTTTCTAACTTTTGTTATTCAAATACTTCTAAGTCAAACACTTTTATGAAAAGATAATTTACAAGTATACAGTTCAGTTCTTTGATTTATTCTCTACACTTTGTTATAATAATATTTTATTTTTGGGCACAGCATATATTAGTAAATTACGTTTCTAACTTGGCATACTTTTGATAGCAGACTTGTAGTAAGAACATAAAATCTCGTGTTTTCAAAATAAGAAATTTTAAAATGTTAAATGTTTTTATACAGTTCTATTTAGAACTAAATTACGAAACTTTTTTACATTTATGGAAAAAATTACAAAAAATGTTTACTACTTTTTATGTAGACTTAAAGTTGAACTTTTATTTTTCGTAACTAAAAATTTTTTGTTTCTTGAGCTAATAACTTTCTAAATTTTACATCTATATTTTTTTTACTGGCATATACAAATTCTTTGAACCTTTCTCTACAAAAAAGCTATGGAACACTTTTGGATTGGGGTTAATTTACTATTTTTGGCGAATTTTTGAATAAATGCTTGCACACGTCAAAAAATCCATTTTCGTTAACATTGCCGGTTCTAGGGTTAAAGAAATATACAAATATTTATATTTCATTTAAATTGATAGATCAAATTGTTTAGAAGTTATTAATATTATAGTGAATAAATTAATAATAGAATATGTTATGTTATACGAACATGTACGAATGTTTCCGAAGTTAAACGAAAATGTATCTCTTCTTTAAATTTATATAAACGAATATATTGATGATAAAAGGTTGTACGTATATACAGTTTATAACCTCAAAGCAAATTTTATAGCCAATATTTGTTCTGTAACTCGTATTTAAAAAAATCAACTTCGCAAGAAATTGTAATGATTGAAGTTGTAAACATAACCCCAAAGTGTAACCTACGCTAGATTTGGTTTAAGAATTACAAATGATGGGTGAAATCAGCTGTTATATTTTACAAGAAATTATAACTAGTAGTTCTGTGAACAGTAGACTTCGCTCGTTGAAATAACAAATGCGGTTTTGAGCTTAGGTTAAAAATAGTGTGCCAGTAAGGAAGTAAGCACAAGGTTTAGCCAGTGAAACATTATTTACAATTCCCGCGATTCCGGGATTTCTAGTTCTCGTTTTTATTTCTTTTCTTGAGCTTTAACTGCTAAAGATTTTCTTTTAGAGGCATTGTGTTTTATTTAGGTTAATAATGCGTAAGATAGCTAAAAATATCGCGTTATAGAGGGACAACATACAATTAAATATTTACATACTTAAACAACTAAAACTTAACAATGTATCATAATAGTCGTGATAGTGATCTCAACCCATGTACCAACACTTCCCACAGTGTCCTACGGTCATTTTTTGTACGTCCCTTACCGCCGCGAGGTTTCATTTGTTTCATCTCATTTTTTAATTCAAGTAAAGCTAAGTCAAATACTTTTATGAAAATTACAATGATAATTTACAGGTATACAGTTCAATTCTTTGATTTATCCTCTACACTTTCTTATAATAATTTGTAATTTTTAGGCAAATGATATATTCCTAAATTACTATTCAAAA
This sequence comes from Philaenus spumarius, assembly GCA_018207615.1. Taxonomy (NCBI): domain Eukaryota; kingdom Metazoa; phylum Arthropoda; class Insecta; order Hemiptera; family Aphrophoridae; genus Philaenus; species Philaenus spumarius. The sequence continues at coordinate 7,069 of JAGFPH010009967.1, forward strand.
CAGGCCTAGTTTTGTTAGCAGTCTTGTAGTAGGAACATAAAAACTGGTGTTTTCAAAATAAGAAATTTGAAATTGATAAATATTTTTATACAATTCTATTTAAAACTAAATTACAAAACATTTTTACATTTATGAAAAAAATTACATTAATTTTTACTACTTTTTATGTAGGCCTAAAGTTAAACATTTTCCTTTCCTTTCATTACTGAATGTGATTGTTTCTTGAGCTAATAACTTTCTTAAATTTCCTTCAATAATTTTTTTACTGCCATAAATGAATTCTTTAAACCTTTATCTACAAAAAAAAACTATGGAACACCTTTGAATTGGTTTAGAATAAACTTATAAAAACATGGTTGAAATACAAAAACTTGGACGATTTTGAACAAATTCGAAGTTTACGGCCATTTTTTGAGCTTACCATTAGAGATGCGGAAAAATCAAGAATAAAATTTTGTTTAAAATTTAATTTGCTACTAGCAAAATGTTATTAGTTTTTTAATTCGACTTACGGTTAAGCCACAAACTGGCTTTGGAAAAAAGCTTACACGGAGAGAAACGGTCCGGCAGTCATTTTTATTTTATTTAAGGGGTTAAAAATGAAAAATGGAAAAAACCCGTATATACACATGGCTCGGCCTAGGAATAAGGAACATTCATGCAAAAAATCATCAAAATCGGTCAAGGCGTTTGGCCGTAATCGTGAGACAGACACACAGACGAAATGCCGAACGGTCGAGTTAAAACGGAGACCTCGCTTATGCTCGGTCAATGATTGAAGTGGTAAACATAACCTTAAAGTATAACCTACGCTGGGTTTGGTTAAGTATACTACAGAAGATGGAGGAAATCTGCTCGTATATTATATGTTACTCACGTACGTACGTTTTTTGTGAAACGAAGGTAAATTTTAATAGATTTTTTAGTATTCGTTACATGGCATACATGTGTGTGAATGTGTATACAGAGTGTCTCACAAGTACGTGAACGGCGTTATATTTGTGTAACCATTAGCTCTTACGTGTTATTTGATATAACTTTGCAGACGAAATTACTGAAACTATTTGGTAATATATTATGTTGTTGCGTTGCGGTTAAGTTACTAGCAGGACCGTTTTAGCAAGGTATTTATTTATTTAATGTTACGTTGCAGACGAGATTACTTTATGAAATGTTACCAAGATTATCAAGTAATATTGTCTCCAGCCTTACTTGAATATTCCAAGAAATTCCTTTACTAACAAAATACATTAAAACAAACATTTTCAGAATGATGAGATATACATAAATAAATATATATATATATAATATATAAATAATAATAAGATTTAGACTTAAGAGTACCGGTAATTATTGATAACTAAAAATTTAAAAACAACAAATTTTAAGTACTCAGCTTCAAATTAAAATAAACATTAAAAAATATTATTTATTTAACGTAAGAGTTGCAAGCGAAATTACTTTATGTTAAAAAGTTACCAAGGTCCTCAAGTAATTTCTTCTGTAGCTTTAAGTTAAAGTGTTTAAAATCAAATTTAAACCTAGAGTAATACAATTATTGATGACAAAAATAAAAAATAAAACATAATTTTAAGTTAGTTAAACTTTTAGACTAAATTAAATTGCACAGTGTCAAGTTAAATTAAAATAATTCAATGGTTTAAACTCAACTATTAAATGAACTATTCCCTAAGGCCTAGGGAAGGAAAATTTCTATAAAAGCGGTTTTATAAAAAAGAAAAATATTTTATGTTAGCAGTAATTATTATGGCAATGTGCATATCTGCATATAAGCTACTCATTATGTGTAAGTATTTATAGGTTTAATGAGTTTTATTTTATAAGAATTACACATGTTTTATCAAACTGCAGTATGACATTCAAGTTTTAATGGTTTATTGTAATAAATACAATTATTCTCAATAATGTGACACATTTTGTTCAATTTCGTATTTAGTTTTGAGTTTTTTTTTCGCAAAATCTAATTAAAAGTATGCCAACATTAGTACACTACAACGGTTTATTACCCGCAAATTAGTTAGTTTTATTGTAACCCTGTCTTCTTCTTACATCTTTGTTTACTGTCTATACTTATTGCTTTGTGTAGTGTCAATACTAAAACTAAATAAAGAAGAGGCCATCATGAAAATTGTACAGCTTTGATAAGAAATTGAAATTATTGGAGCAGAGAATACTTATGAGAAGCGGTGGGAATGGAGCAGGCATTACAGGCGTGACGTCATCACAGTGGCAGTACGGGAAAGTTCTCCGTGGCGGACTGGTCTAGCACTTGTATTCTATAGCCCTGATTCATAACGCTCTGTAGCATCTCAGCAGATATTTCTAGTGTGGATTGTCGGAGTTTTGCTTTTAAAGCTAATGCAAATAAGTAAAATTAAGCCATTTTCGAAATGCCCAATATTATAACTGTAAACGGCCGCCGTTTAGCGTAGTTTGATGTGTGATTTGCGGCATTCTATTCCCCTAATTAAGACTTTTTAATTTGATATACAATTTCTATTTAAGATTTCCTCCGATTCCCTGCGGGCTACCACCCCCCGCCCTAAGTTAATAAATACATTATAATTGTTGTAAACTATTTTTTTCTGGTAGAGAAACAATGTACCAAGTTTGTTGCGTATTTGAGACATCCTGTATACTTTTACTTTCTCCACCCTATACGTAGTATATGGAGAAAGTATTGTTTTCGTAAAAACGTTCGAATTTGAATTTTCAGTTGAATTATCTGTTTTGGTGCTCCCAGAACCCCAAAAAATTGTTTAGTGCAATTATCTGTGTTGGTGCTCCCTGAACCCAAAAATATTTTTAGTGGAATTTTTTGTTTTGGTGCTCCCTGAACCCAAAAAAGTGTTTTTAACGTGGTGTCTGTCTGTCAGTGTGTCAGTATGTATACACGACCAGAGGGGACACTATTGGTCCGATTTTCATGAAATTTGGTATGTAGGTACTAAACCCTAATATCTCCAGGCGTTTTTTTCATTTTTTGGAATTTTTAATTTTTAAGGGTAATTTACCCCTAAAAACCAATAAAAAACGACAAAAATCCAAATTTCTCAAAAACGGCTCTAACGATTTTGATCAAATTTTCAGTATTTATAGTGCTTAAGATGCCAAACAAAATGACACCATCCGCTTTTATCAAAACTTCGGCGTTTCATAATTATGGGGAAATGTTAAAAAATAAACAAGTTTATGTTGTCAATCTAGCATCACGGCAACGGCCGCAAGGGATAGCACAACGGTAGAGAAGACGGCCAGTAATTCAAAGGTCGCGCGATCGAATCCCGCCTGGGACAATAACTTTTTTATACGATTGACGTAGGTAGAATATTATTTTTTTGTTTTGTTCTAAAAAGTAGTAAATAAAATGATTAAAAACACTATTATTTTGACTACAGTAAGTTGGGAGAAAGTTTGTGTCAGTTAACTGATACCGTTTATTTTTGTTTAAGTTAGGAGTAGCAATATGAATGTTGGACACAGTACATAGATGAGGGACATCAACACACGGATAGCCTGCAAACAATGCCGGGCTTTGCTGTTTTACTATATCAAGCACGAGTTTTATCTTTGTGTACAAAATATCTCCACTGAGCATATTAAAACATAACCTAATTTTACCTTTCAGCTGTCTCTCGCAACTAAGTTGTGTTATGAATAATTCAAAATATTTCCACCGGGAGCGCTAATACTGCTCACAGCACACTTGATAAGAGGGAATTTTATTAGTTCGGAGTTGGTAATTAATTTGTATTACTGTTTCCCACTGCATACGTTTGTATGAACGGATAGTGTCGAGTTTTATTTTGACAAAAACGTTACAGCGCTTCGCACGCCAACCCCCGTGTTGGGCGATTTTTCAATATATAGAGGATTGCGTGCTTCGCACGCAAATTGTACGCCTATGTGCTTTGGACGCACATGTGGGTCCGCTTTAAAATATTAGTGATTATTACGTAGAAAAGTTCAAAAATAAAAATTAAAGTGATTTCTACTCATTTAGGCTATAAATATAAAAAACACAGCTCCTAGCATAGGAAATACGAAATTTGCGTAGCAGTGAACGTGTTAAACAACAATTTCCATGCTTATTGTTATAATTTTTGTATAGTTTCTCAAGTAAAATATTATACGATGTAAGGTTAATGAATGATTTTGTTTTGTTCAGAGTAAAGTATTTTTCTTGAACCTTCATAGTTTTCTTATTTAAGAGATCAGATCAAGTTCACAAGAGAGTAAGGCTGTAACCTACTGCATCCATGTGTATTGTACGTTGTAGTTTAATCAAGTAAATCTAAATATCAGTATGCATGCAATGCACAATGATGTAAAATATGTTGCTGGATCCTCTGTTGTGTTGTCTATTTTATAATTTAACTTGGACTTTTTAAACCTAGTGTTAATTTTTACTACTAAATTTCGGGATTTCGGGGGGTGGGGTGGTTTGACCGAAATTACATAACACTTAGACTTTAAACATTAGAAAGAATCTGTCGTTAAAACACAAATAGGAACAGTTTATAAGTTCATTTATTTGATTCAAGTATCGTGGACCTTGTATTTCTAATTTCTATTTTAAGAATCAAGGAAGCGTTTCAAATACTGATTTTGAGTCCGTGCAGGTAACAGACAAGGAGCCTATCAACTCCTATAACGTACGTGAGTAACATTATAATATAAGAGCTGATTTCACCGATCATCTGTAATACTAAAACAAACCTAGCAAAGATTATACATTGGGGTTATGTTTACAACTTCAATCAATGTAAGTCTTGTGAAGTTGATTTTCTTAAAACATGAGTTAAATAACTAATGTAGGCTACAATACGTTATAAGATTTGCTTTGAGGTTATAAACTGTATATAAATACAACCTTTTAATATCAATATATTCGTTTATACAAATTTAAAGAAGAGATACCTATTCGTTTAACTTCGGAAACATTCGTACATCTTCGTATAACATATAGGCTAAACATATTCGATTATTAATTTCTTGAATATAATATTAATAACTTTTAAATCATTATTGATCTATCAATTTGAAATAAAAAGCAATTCAAAGATAGTATTTTTATATTTATTTAAATATGTAATAACGTATGTAAATAAAAATATTTAACAAATAGGCCTACAGTTTTATAATCCTTATTATTGTACACATTTACCGAGTTAAAAATCCCCGTGAGCATAGTTAGTTAGGCCTAGATAAGTAGGCCTTAATGTTGTTTTTAAATAGTTTGTTTTTAAATTATGTATTTCTGATGTGTATCTAATTAATCAGTCTGTGATTTTTCGCGGGGGCTTACTAGTAGTGCTATAATTTCCAGTAGGTGTGAACGAGTTAAGCCCTATAGGAGTGATATATAATTATTTCAATAATAATAAATCTATAGAATCATTACATAATAAAGTGACATAATTTAGCATATAAATGACAATTAGTAATACATAAAACAAAGTTCAAAATAATTCGATCACGCAGCTGAACCGCTGACGTATGTTTAGCGAATTCCCAAAATTAAATTTATATGTTCGTTCCACCCGCAGCGGGAAAAATCGCTATGCGAGTTTGCACCTCGGTCTTGCGGCATCGGGTTAGTGACTGCTTTGCCCACTCGGTCTTGGACCATGTGGATTTGAACTGGGTACTTTACGGTGTTTTACGTTTTGATCGATTTTGAGTGAACCAAGCGAGCTATAAGATCGTGTATAAAAACAAAATGTGTACAATAATATCCTAGATTTAGTTTTTTCAGATAAAATCCCAAAAGAGTTTCATACTAACGAAAAATCTCACAAAACAGTTTATTACGGTCAAAAACCGTGCTTCTGGTTGGTGGATTTTTTGGGTTAACAAACTCGTCCGAGCGACGTAGACAACCGACTGGACCAAATCTGGACCAAGTCGGGCGTAAAATGCGGCCGCTAGAGTACGAACACATTTATACGTACAGGGTGAACTTAAAGTCTGGAGACAGCTTAATATCTCAAAATGTACGTGTCTTATGAGGTAGAAATAAAAGCAGTTATACATAACCAGAAAAGCACCACTTTTTGGTGAGTTTGAAATTTTTGTCCGCCATCTTGGAATGAATTTAATTTTTTTAAATGGGAAGGTGGTCATGTGATACATCATTTCGATGTAGAATTTCAAGAGAAACACAACGGTGAAATTTCCACATCCATATCTTTAACCGATTAAAAATGGCGGCCAAAAACAACGAAATCGTGTTTTACAATTTTGCCTCATTTTGCTGTACTATTAAAAAAATATATTATTCTTCTTTTTGGATGCAGAATTAAATAAGCTTTCAAACGATAAAAAATTTGATTTATAGCCATTTTGATTTTTTCAAAACTGATTTCGAGTGGTTCAACCAAATACAGTTGTGTGGCATATCGTTTGAAAGCTTATTTAATTCTGAATCCAAAAAGAAAAATAATTAATATATATAAAAAATAGTACAGCAAAATAGGGCAAAGTCGGAAAACACGATTTCGTTGTTTTTAACCGCCATTTTTAATCGGTTAAAGATATGATGTTCAAATTTCACCGTTGGTTTTCTCTTGACTTTCTACATCGAAATGATTTATCACATGACCATCTTCCAATAATTAAAAAAAGTATTTCATTCCAAAATGGCGGACACAAATTTCAAACGCATCAAAAAGTGGTTCTTTTATGGTTGTGAATAAGTGCTTTTATTTCTATCTCATAAGACTCGTACATTTTGAGATATTAAGCTGTCTCCAGACTGTTAGTTCACCCTGTATATATGTATAAATTTTAATGACACCAAAAAACGTGTTCTGGAGACCATGATCGGAGCTCAATTACCACTCCCGTCCTTAGGTATCACCATTCACTGCAATAGCTCATCTTTTTTATGGAAATTCGCTGATAAATGCCCAAAAATAATGAGTTAAACGATTCCTATGACAGTATCTTTAATTAAAGACACAATTAGTAAAGTAAATTCTAAGGATCTAAGTTTATCAAACATTTTTTCGTTCGTTTTTAACATTCTTGAATGTTTTCTCTGTAATTTAAATTTATTCCATGAATTACAAGAGAAACACAATGCGTCCAACACATATGTTGTTTGCAGGGCATACAGTTAAAATTTAACCAATTTACTGCAACGAGAACCCAACTGTGTATTGTCGAAGATATAATTATCATAATATATCATTGATACTGGACCACAGCAATATAAATAATGCATGCATATCGAAGGGACATTAAATTCAATAATTTTATTTCGGCCCCAAGGGCGCTAAGCAAACATTAAAGCTAGGTACAGTACACTGTAAATACTGCACTGTTGTAAATACATACTGCTGATTACAAACATTGCGTTATTTATGGTGACCGTTGTTTGGCGATTCAGAGAGTGTAGGGATAAAGTATGGTTATGAGATTATAATTAATGAAAGGCTATATTACGCGGGCTGTGTCGCAACCATACTAACAATCTTTACCATGTTGTTCAGCTGGCCAAAACTAGTAGTTCTGTGAACAGTAGACCTCGCTCGTTGAAATAACAAATGTGGTTTTGAGCGTAGGTTAAAAATAGTGTGCCAGTAAGGAAATAAGCAGACGGTTTAGAAAGTGAAACATTATTTTGCAATTCCCGCGATTCCGGGATTTCTAGTTCTCGTTTTTTTCTTTTCTTGAGCTTTAATTGCTAAAGATTTTCTTTTAGAGGCATTGTGTTTTATTTAGGTTAATAATGCGTAAGATAGCTAAAAATATCACGTTATAGAGGGACAACATAGAATTAAATATTTACATACTTAAATAACTAAAACTTAACAATCTATTTACAGTTACATAACTTCCATATCATATACCATATTCCAATATTAGAAATAATGAAAACAAACGATGTTAAAACGTCGTGATAGTGTCCTCAACCTTATTCTCAACCCATGTACCTACACTTCCCACGGTGTCCAACGGTCATTTTTTGTGAGTCCTTTATCGCCGATAGGTTTCATTTGTTTCATCCCATTTTGTAATTCAAGTAAAGCTAAGTCAAATACTTTTATAAAATTTATAATGAAAATTTACAAGTATTCAGTTTAATTCTTTGATTTATTCTCTACACTTTCTTATTATTATATGCCATTTTTGGGAAAAGGACATATTCCTAAATTACTATTCAAAACAGGCCTAGTTTTGTTAGCAGTCTTGTAGTAGGAACATAAAAACTGGTGTTTTCAAAATAAGAAATTTGAAATTCATAAATATTTTTATACAATTCTATTTAGAACAAAATTACGAATCTTTTTTACATTTATGAAAAAAATTACAATAATTTTTACTACTTTTAATGTAGGCCTAAAATTGAACCTTTTCCTTTCGTTATTGAACTAATAAACTAATAACTAATAAATGTTTCTTGAGCTAATAACTTTGTTAATTTTACTTCCTTCATTTTTATAGTGGCATTTATGCATTCTTTGAAACTTTATCTACAAAAAAGCTATGGTACACTTTTGAATTGGTTTAGAAAAAACGTATAAAAACATGGTTGAAATACAAAAACTTGGACGATTTTTAAGAAATTCGAAGTTTACGGGCATTTTGTGAGCTTACCGTTAGAGATACGGAAAAAAATCAAGAATACAATGTTGTTTAAAATTTAATTTGCTTTTAGCAAAATCTCATTAGTTTTTAAATTCGACTTACGGTTAAGCCACAAATTGGCTTTGGAAAAAAGCTTATACTGAGAGAAACGGTCCGGCCGCAATTTTTATTTAATTTAAGGGGTTAAAAATGAAAAATGGAAAGAAACGTATATATACATGGCTCGGCCTAGGCATAAGGAACATTCATGCAAAAAATCATCAAAATCGGTCAAGGCGTTTGGCCGTAATCGTGAGACAGACACACAGACACACAGACATACAGACACACAGACGAAATGCCGAACGGTCGAGTTAAAACGGAGACCTCGCTTACGCTCGGTCAATAAACATTCATGTTAAGTTTCATGAATTTCCCTTAAACCGTTCATGAGATAATCAATAATTAAATATAACACATACAGACAGACAACTTCTAAACTAAGCAAGATAGGACACCTGTTATATTGTCTTAGTTTTGTCCTGCTGTAAAACATTGCAAAGTTTGTTAGATTGGTTGTGTGTCACCCTGTATATGAATCTTTTTGTATATGATTTTTGAAAATTTACCACCTTGAACAAAAAATGTAAAAGGATATGCAAAATATTATCTTCGGACAGTTATTTTTCTACAGGGGGGACCTTAGAAAATCTATTTAAAATCCCAAGACCCATTTCCTATCATCCCCCCCCCCCAATTCAATTTGTAATGAAAACATACATCACGGCTTATGATACATCAAATTTAAACCCTTTAGAAACCACGAATTTCTGTGATAAGAAAATAAAAATTAGCTGACTCATTCGTTCTCTACGCTCAAAAATCTTATTTTATAAGTTACTGTTATAATTTTATTTTAATGAAGTTCCTTTACGTGGGTAGGTGTTAACAAATAGAAAATGTACGCGTAACGAAAAAGCGTTATCAAATCGGTCGCTTTGGTAATTATTGTAAATACATTTAAGTAACATGTGTTTAAAAGTTATTGGACCACCCTTTATTTCGTCTCATGGGTATCAAAAATTACTCTGCACTCGATTCCGTACGGGATCTTATTGGTATAACATAAAACTTAAAGTTTGACTTTCAGAAAACAACTCCGCTAACTCTATGTTAATAAATTCAGCCACACTTATCAACCCTTCACTAGTCACCACTTGTTGACACTTGACAAACCCCTCGTCTTCTCCAAAGTAAAAGCCAACTCTTGCCTAATTGTATGGCGAACTGAAGCCACTCAAGCTTTTTTGCTGAACGCGCGACACACTTTGGAAGTAAAATGGAATTTTGTTTGCTTTTATTTTGGCAAAGAAATAATTAGATATTGAGTGGACTCGTGAGAAGACAAACTTGATAGAAGAAAACGTGAACACAGCACAGTAAATCTAATATGTTTGTTTACTAACTTTTCAATGGCAAAGCATTCCTAACAGTTTGATTATCTTAAGTTAGTTTTCGTGAGTTGGTTTTCGTAAATGTATCTAAGACCAACTATTTGCATTTTTAGCGAATTTATATAGGAAAGATGAGCTATTGCAGTGACTTTTATGATGAGACCTTGGGTCGGGAGTTGTCAATGAGCACCGATCATGGTCCCCAGAACACGTTTTCGGGTGTCATTAAAATCTATATATATACTAGCTGACCCGTACGGCGTTGTCCGTGGTGGTTGGTATTTTCAGTCTTTTTAACGTAATTGTATTCTTTTTAAGTGTTCAGTCAGTGAGTGGTATTTGGTTTATATATATATATATAGATCTTAAATATTAAAAGCACTATTGTCATAATAATGAAAGACCTGAAATTATGATTTTAGTAACTTTGATCCCCCCAAACCCCTTCTAAAAATTCGAAATTTTTCATACCCTTTCTTAACGAGCACCTATGGCCCTAGAGGAAGCTACATACCAAATTTCATTCCAATCCGTTCGGTAGTTTCGAAGAAATCTTCATTTAATAACTTTGATCCCCGCAAACCCCCCTAAAATTTCCAATTTTTTAAAACCCTTTTTTAGTGAACACTTATGGCCCCAGAGGAACCTTCATACCAAATTTCATTTCAATCCGTTCGGTAGTTTTTGAGAAATCGTGATGAGTGAGTGAGTGAGTGAGTGGTATTTCGCTTATATATATATAGATATATATTTATTCAGGTTCATCGAAAAAGAATACCCATATTTGAGAAATTAACTATTTCGATTAGGATGAACATATTGACGCGAATATGGTATCAAAATAAAGAGGAAGGTTTGGAGTTTTTTTACGTACCTTAATAAGTTTCGATATGTGCCCCATTAGTAGCACGACAGACATCGGAACGATAGTCGATTTCTCGCCTTGTATGATGGAACATGTCTGGAGTGACTGTAGAGATGGCAGCAACTATCCTTTTCTGAGATGTGATTTTTTTCAGTATACACAATGTTTTTGCAGAAAAAAAGTCCATTGATGTGAGATCTGGGCGGCCAGGAAATAGGGCTACCTCTACCAACCCAACCGTTTGGAAACCGGTCGTCTGGTTTATTGCATGCCTAAGTTGAATTGTGTATGCGTACAGTCTTAATTTTTTTATGGAGAACATTTTGGATGGTAGTCTTAGGTATTCCTAGTTCCAAACTTCGACAAGCAGATTGTTTAGGATTTCTAACACAAGGCAATCGAATACCAACGACATTTTCATCCGATGTTCTTGGCGGACCTGGTGATTTTTGTTTGTCTACACTTCCTGTGTTTTAAAATTGATTATACCAACGATAAATGGCTTTATGGTCAGGTGCACCGTGACAACCATAGGTTTGTCTAAAATTACGTTGAACACGCACAAGTGATTTTAGCCCTGCGAACAATGAGCTTTCTGCTGCGCGGTCAACATCGCACTGGCTAGACAGGGACAGCGACGCACAACGCACAAGGTTGACGACCCATCAACACAATGCAACGACTAATACCAACTGTAAAAACAAAAACTCCCAAACCTCCTCTTCAATTTGAGACCAGATTCGCTTCAATATGTTCATGCTACTCAAAGTAGTTAATTTCTCAAATATGGGTATTCTTTTTCGATGACCATGCGTTCGCAATCGAACAGCCGCATTTTACGTCTGATTTGGCCAAATGTTTTACACACGTTGGTTTTCTAAGTGGTTCAAACGAGTTCTTTATGTAAAAAATCCAACAATTGGAAAAAAAAATTCTACCGGAAGTAATTCTAGATTGACTCGTTTTTGGGGTTTTATCTAAAAAAAATAAACATAGGAGATTGTTCTGCACATTAAAGTTTTTTTAAATTTGCTCAACTCACGTCAGAGGTTCTGCTGCGTGATCGAATTTTTATACATTGTTCAGAACTTTTAATAAATCTGTGAGGTATCATAGCAGGTTAAGTGTGAATATTTGTGACTCTAGAATTATTAACAATGTTAAATCCATTAAGTTTTTGAGGAACAGCTTTTAAACTATAAAATGCACTTTGATAAACTGAAACAAGAGTTTGCAAGACTTCATAGTTTCTGTTAAGAAACGCGTGTCTTTTACGGAAAAAATATGTAGGGCTTGCATTCACTTTGAAATTCCAGTGCAAGTCAAAAGGATGGACACACCCTGTTAAATTTTAAATGGACAAAAATAGAAAAATGAAACTCAGGACACCTTTCTAGAAAATAAAAGTGAACATTTTAGTCACTATAACAACTTTGCCCATTGTTCCAAAATGGGATTTTCGAGGGAAGCTCAACATTTTTAAATGTAAAGACCCACTAAGTGACATTTTAAAGGTCTTGATTAAAGAAGAAGAACAGTGGAAACTAGAACTTTCTATCTCAACCCAGTACAAAATGGCATCTCATTGAAATTTTCAGAATCTGGCTCTAATACACCAGTTAGGAAATTTACTGTTATTTGAAGACAATGAATTTGTGAAACAGATAAAATCAACAGCTAATAAAATAAACTTCTTTTTATAATGTATTACAATAGCACTAGTAATTACAATTACATTATAAACCTGTGTTTTTTATAACAGGTGTTCAAACTGCTGCCCCCTTACAGTTTGACAATGTCCAAGCCTGTTGTAAAAACTTGGGCTCGCAGTATGGATTCACGCGGGATTTTTTGAATTTGAGCTACTATTCTGTCCCTAATGTCATTAACACATTGGGGTATCGTTTTATACACGTTGTTTTTAATGTGACCCCACACCAAGTAGTCCAGTTTAGATATATCTGGCGATCTTGGTGGCCACTCGATACTTCCTCTTCTGCCTATCCAGCGATTGGGAAAAATATTGTTTAAATACTCGCGGACATGCAGGCCATAGTGTGGAGGTGCTCAATCCTGCTGGAACCAAACTTGATTACAGTTGTTGGTTGCTGCTTGGATAGCTGGATAAATCTGATTTTGTAGCATTTCCTGGTATACCTCGGCATTAAGATTGCCATTAATAAAAAAGGACCCAACAAACTGATCCCTCACAATGCAAAGCCAAGCGTTTAATTTTTCAGGGTGCTGGGTGTGTTGCTCTCTCATACAACGAGGGTTAACATCAGCCCAATAACGACAGTTGAGTCTGTTAACGTTACCATTTAACATGAAAGTTGCTTCGTCTGAGAAAGCAATGTTGTTCATTATAATTGTATTGTTATCAATAATCATCAGTTCACAAAATCCTAAACGACGATCAAAATCGTACTCACTTAACTCTTGAACTAAAGGATTTTTTACGCTTTAAAACCACCGCCATGTAAAACTCTTACAAACTGATGTTTGAGATATACCTAACATTAGGAAAACATTTCTTGTTGAGACATGAGGATCATCTACAACAGACTGTAAAACTTCAAGTGGCAATGCTTCGTTTGTAGCCGATTTTGGTCTCCCATATTTAGGGCGGTCTTTAACGCTGCCTGTTTCCTGGAAACGTTGGATAGTTTACTGAACTCCTGATTTAGATACGGGGTTTCGATTAGGACAAGTGTCATTAAATAAATTCCTTACTTCATCATAAGATCTCACCCGATCTCCTTAGCCTCGCATCATCAGGAACTTAATAAGCTCTTGTTCAGTTAAACTCTCCATTTAAACGTACAGTATCACAAAAACACGTCTTAACTTTGTTGATTCCAACCAGAAACTGAACCTGATACTACTGGACTTCCTCAAAACTGATAAGATAAGGGAATAACTGTAAAACAGGTTTGAGTTTGTAAGAAAAGTGGTTGTCTATTGGATTTATTTACCACCTGAATGTGGATGTTCATGTTTTGCCTCAATGAAGTTTTACTTAACTTAAACAAGCTGCCATCAAGACCTTTAAAATAAGGTGTCACTTATTGGGTCTTTACATTTAAAAAATTTGAGCTGCCCCCCAAAAATTCCATTTCACTTTTATTTCCTAGAAACGTGTCCTGAGTTTCTTTTTTCTATCTTTATCCATTTAAAATTTAACAGGGTGTATCCATACTTTTGACTCGCACTGTAAAGGCCAATAGTGATATAGAAACATCTCACAAGATGCATATTGAAAATGGCTAGAAATTTTCATTCTTTACCACTGTTCAGGCAGTTGTAACGAATTCCTTCGAGACATCTATTTATTTTTAAAGTACTGTATTAAAATGATTTTATCTTAGAATTAAACAGAATTTACCCTGAATGAATTTATACCGGCAATGACCGTGGTCTAAATATAATAATCTTTTAGGGAAACTTTTGTGAGATTCTATTTTGTATTCTGTACCCAATATTTTTAATAGGATTCCTGCTTTTTTAAAAGACTTCTAATGCAACTGATAACCTGTTTGTTTTTTCTAGATGTTTTGGAGTGTTTGTTTTAAGTTCTTATCTATATATATATAAAATGCAATGTATGTCCGTCTGTTTGTACGTTTGTCTGTTTGTATGTTTGTCCTTTATGCGTTACCAAACCGTCCATCCGATTGCTTTAAAATTTTGCATAGTAACACAGGTTAACACTGGGAAGGTTTTAGGCCATTTACCGAAGTCCTAGGACATTAGGGCTACGCCCCAGTGGCCCTCAAAGTTTCAATGTTAATCTTATGGAAGGTCAATCTTAAGGAAGAAGAAGAAAGATTTCTTTTGATTTTATCAGGAGCACAAAAAACAGCTGTTGGTATGAAAAGCTTAAAACAGCTGATTTTGATCAACAACTGATTTGGATCAAAAACTGAATATAATTTTAGGTTAGGCCTACAATAAACTAAAACACCAATTATTGGGCTAATTATTTAAGATATATAAAATCCAAATACCACTCACTGACTGAACACTTAAAAAGAATACAATTACGTTAAAAAGACTGAAAATACCAACCACCATGGGCAACGCCGTACGGGTCAGATAGTTGATAATTATATTAACTGTTACGTCTCCGACTTCACTTTCTGTAATTTTCCTTATCCACTAGTTACAACTTCTGTCTACCTTCACCAACTTCCAAATAGTTTCCCTTTTCTCCGCCAGACGCCACCTGCGTACAGTATCTACTCTGGGCATAGCTCGCTATCTAGCGGTTTGCTTATCTAATATACCGAACAGCTGACGTTCTTGACCGTTTAACTTGCTACTTTGGAACTTTCGAGAACCGAGTCCGCCATCGCTTACACTACAGGAAGGTCCGACTTGTCATGTCGCTGTAAATTATTGTCGTGGATTAATTCCTTAAGTCTTTTGTCGCGAGTTATGCGGAAGGCCAATTAACATGCATTTGTTATAAGCCTTTACTTTGTGGATACCAGGTATGAATGTTTTAGCTTTACCTTGATAATTATGAAATATTTACTTGTAAAATTTAATAAGGTTATTTCCACCTTTGGTTTATGAATAACTTTCCTAACTCATTTTGTTCGATTTAATAGAGAAACCTATGTATTTCATTTTTACTACAGCCTGATTTTAAAATGCAAATCTTACAGCCTACAAAAACTTTAAAGCTGATACCATGTTGGTTATTACTAAAGTCTTAACATATTTCAACAAAACTGGCCTAAACTGTTCTGTATTAATTAACTGTAACTGTGTAGTTTTCTGCAGTATAACCAATATTGAAAACTTTTAATGAGCTATAAGCATAATATTACTGATATAGATATTATGTAACTAAACGAGAACATTTTTATGTTGCCATGTGGTTTAGCTAACATGTAGAGACAGTCTTATGCAACATGACACATGTTGTACTAACTATTACAATCTTTAAGTAGCAATTTGTCACCTTGTGCTACAAATTTTAATAAAACAGCCAACTCAAAGAACTATCAGTTTTATGCTTATTTAAATTAGCTGCAAGTTTTCTAAAAAGGAATTTTTTATTTATGTTATCCAGTTACACTGGTTCAACTCTAGGGAATATTTAAGCATACAATGCCATAACCTACACCACAGCTACGCCTTGAAAAGGCCTACTTTCCAACAGGACTTTTAAAAACAATAAAAAATTCTTATATCTACAGTGCTTTAGTTGCAGACAGAAATTAATTTAAAATATGAACGATCTGCAGTTGTTTTTGGTGTTAAATGTTAAACAGGCTGTATTTTGAAAAGTAATTTTGTATATGTGTACTATATAGGATATGTTTGTATTTAATAATTGGGAGGAGCAAGCTAGCACATTTTGGAACTTAGCCCTAAGGGCTGTATATTAGAAATTTATATACCTTTTTTTTTATATATAGAGAGACGTCTCATAATTAATTTTGTTTATTTATTAATTATTTATAATTAGCTTTAAAGTTGGCCAACGACATATATATATTTATTCTTAAACAAATCCATGGTATCTCATGTTAAAACTTTGTAACTTGTTAATCTTTTCTGTATAAATTCTGTAATTATTATTAAAAGGGAGGGTTTTTGATTTTTATTTTTTTGGGGAGGGCTTTTAAATTCAACTTAATAAAATATATATGTATTCTTTTAAATCTGAAACTTTTCTTGTATTAAGGGCATATAAATAATTTCATTTTCTTGTATTAAGGGCATATAAACTTTTTTTTACATTTTGGTTAATAAAGCCAAAATTTACATCTATTTCTATGGTTTATTGAGTTAACCTCTAGGTATCTTGTGTATTGTGAGTAATAAGCTGAAACATTCCTACGTTTGGTGATATTTTAAATTTTAAGGTCAGTTTTGAACATGACCAATCTATGTGGCCCAGTATTGCTTCCGATTCCCTATTTAATCGTTTTGTAAGATTGGTACATGTTTTCTGGTGAGCATAGCGTGGTTTCGTTCAAATTAAAATTACTCAATGTTTTCTGGTCCGCAGAGCGTGGTTTCTTTCCATTTAAAATTTTTGTTCAGCTGTCCGGTTGTCAGATAGGCCTAAATTTAATTTTGCTTTTGGTCACACTCTGTGATTATAGTTGTTTATCTAGTTTAATTTTTCGTTTGGTGGTAACTCAATGGTCCTTGTTCTTGTTTCCTGTCGATATTTCCTTCATCCGTCGCACCTTTCTCATACCACGACATATTTCATAAACCTGTCTTTTTTTGATGAAACTTTAAAAATTTTTGTTTTTTGTTTGTTCCTTTTTTATATACGATTTTAGATATATCCAAGCAGAGACAAATAAAAACAAAAAAAAAAATACAAAAAAAAACTATAAAATCCAAAAAAATTAATAAAATTTCATAAAATCCAAAAATAGATAGAAACTTAATAAAATTCAAAAAAATTTACAAAATTTCTCTCTGTTTGTATCTGTCTTTAATTCTTTTCATTTTTTTTATTTACATACACATAGTTTTTTTTCTCTCTCTCTCTTTTCCAAATTATCACCTGGCTTTTATTATTAAATTAAATAAACATGTCGGACTTACAACAAATAATTGATTATCTTAGGAAGCCAGAACTTTCTTTTGAGGTAATGGTACGAGGAGGCGGTGTTGGCACTGTAAGGACTATGCGACCTAGTTTGCGAGGCCTACTTCAGGCGGGTTCTGAGCCTTGTGCTAATATTATTACTGTTGATAATATTCAGGAGCAGTTAGACCTTGCTCAGGAATCTCTTGACGATTTAAATGATACACTTTCTGATTTAGACTTCACACAAAATTTAAAATTAGTTCGTTTCAATACAAGGCTCGAACTGTTTGAAGCTAGGTTGAGCTTATTAACCACCGGTATAGATAATTTAAATTTAAATGCCACTGAACACAATGCAGAGTGTAATCGAATGTTGGCAGCTCTGCAAATGCTTAAATTAAATTTTCAGTCGCTCTCTGCAGATAATTTAAATGCCTCAGTAGTTTCTACGCAGTCCGCAGCGCCGCACCAAATCAACGTGGCCACAGTTCCCACCATTTCGACTTTAAGGCAGCAGTCAAACGAAGGAAATTCGCTACACACAGGCTCTGTACCTGCTCCCGTTATTTTGGCACAGGAGTCCACTCCTGAAATAGTCTATGGCAAACTCAGCCATCCCGCTGAAAAGTTAATAGCAACCTTGCCCGTAACAGACGGCTTCGACTTAGAGAAGCTAATTAAATTTATCAAAATTGCCTTGTCCTTATGTAGAATTTATCCGGACATTAAAAGAAATATTTTAAGTATCCTTATGCCCTACGCAAAGGAACCGTTAAGCTCCTGCTTATGTAAGCATACGACGTTTCGCGCCTTCCACAGAGAAGCTCTAGACAGTTTTATTCCTGCTAAACGTCGGAACACTTTGGAGCAGGATCTCTTCTTTAGACCTCAAGGTTTGGGAGAGACTCTGCACCATTTTGTCTCCGACATCAAGGAAGCAGCGCAGGTGCTTCTTGTAGACAAAAAAGAAGCCGAAATTACCCAGGTTATTGTGGATGCTCTCTCGCCGGAGGTGCGAAACTGTCTGGTTTTCGCAAAAAGGCCTGTTAACTTTAATGACTTGGATACCATCTGTGCCCAAGTCAATAATACTTTATATACGGATAAAGAAAGATTGTCTACCCAAAAAAGCTTCTCTAGGTCGGAACCCGAAGTTAGACCCATAAGGTCACCCGTAACTTGTTACAATTGTGGCCGAAGAGGTCATACTAGCCCACAGTGTAGGCAGTATCCTAATCAACGTCGACAGTATCAACACAATTTTTCTCCACATCCAAATAAACATTTCAAGAAGCGAAAATTAGTCGTTTCTACAATCAAAGCTCCTTCAGTAGAAAAAGATTATAGCCACATTAAATTCTACCAATCTTTTTTTAAACCTCAATACTTAAATAAAACTATACCGCGCAAGACACCTCTCTTAAATAAGTCTGTTCTCGTTCATACTAAACCTGGGGTAATACACAATCAGTATAGGTCCAAATTACATTCTAAACATGAGAGTAATCTCTCAACACCCACTAAATCTTGTCACTTTTCAAATTTTAAACAGGGATTAGTTGCACCCTTTTACTTAAGGCCCACGTGCCTCAACTGTAGAACAACTGGTCACTATAACTGGGAGTGCCCTTCTTTCAAAAAAAGTAAAAATAAGATCAATAGTTTTTCTCCCTTAGCTAATAATTCTCTCACGAGAAAAACATATAAGTCCTTAAAATCTAAAGGTTTGAGCAACAAGATTCTACCTCTTGTTGAAGTCCATTTTAAAAATTTTAAGACTAACGCCTTGTTAGACTCTGGCTCAGTCAGGAGCATCATGTCTTCTGATCTTTTTAAACATTTAGAATCTTTAAATGTAATTAAAGAAATTCAAGAGGTAAAATCGGAGTGCCTCACCGCAAACGGAGAAAAGCTAGGGATCAATCTAGCTTGTAAAGTCCATATTAAAATACAGCACTGCAGCTGGAATTTTGAAATTTTAGTGGCACCTCAGCTGTCGTGTCCTCTCATCCTAGGGTCCGATTTCTTTCTAAAAAGTCGACTCATTTTAGATCTTTTCCAAGGCACCTTCACTTTTAAATTTTATAAGGCTAAACCCTTTCAATTAGTAAATTTTCAAAAAAGGTTACCTCCTACAGTTACTTTATCCTCTGCTACTCAGGTCACCGAAAATCCACTGAGTCACCTTGATGACAAATGTCAAAAGGAGATCTCAGGACTTATAGAAAATTTCCCTGATGTCCTTACCACTGAATTAGGACTCACCGACCTAATTAAATATGAAATAGTGCTGAAAGACAATATAACGGTGAAAAGCCAG
>JAGFPH010009968.1:5629-15932 GCA_018207615.1 Philaenus spumarius
TAGGGATGGGTCGATTCTCGATACCGATTCTCGATACCACCGATACTTAGCTTTGGTATCGGTATCGAGAATCGATAGCCGAAACTCGATACCGATACCAAGAGATACTCAGTTGTCAGAACTGCCCGTTCTCGTATAGACTCCGTGAATGTAATCTCCGGTATTTGCAATCGCATTCTCTGTATTTTAACTCAATTCAGCATTTAACAATAAATATCAGTAGGGAAAATGTAAAACATTATTAATTTTATGTAAGTAGACATTTTCCCCAGTAAAATGTTTTAGGCAATTGTTTCCTTTCTTAAGTAAACGCTTCTTGTTTTATTTTTATTCATGCGTAGGCTGTTATTTGTACACAAGAAGTCTAGAGTAGGCTCAAGGTCAAACATTTATTGATTCGTTTGTTATCGTGTCTATAGAATTAGGGTGTCTACTGCGAAGAAAAATAACACATTTTATAGATCGGTAACAAAAGTATAAAGCAATAATTTTATTTTTTTGAAATCGGGTAAAACTTGTTGGGACTTACGTTACCCGTGATTTATGATTTTTATGGGAGACCCGACGGAATTCCTTTGTTTTACTTTTTATTTAGAGATGAGTCGTTTCTATTTTTTTTTTCGGTTCCCGGTTCTAGAGTCAAATCGGTTCTATTTATTATTCAAGGAATTTAACAAGAATTTAAGAGTAAAGTATAAGATTTAATTTGAATACTGAAATGATTAAGTATGTTATGTACAGATAATTAAATACAAGTATTCAGCTAAGTTAAATTACAGACAAAAGTCCATCACTTTCAAAGTCTATTATAAAATATTGCCACCCTTCGATGCCATTGCTGAATAGACTAGCCTACTCCGGTTAAGTTTCCACATATCCTCAACTAACTAAACTTAATCAAATTAATATGTTAATTCAGTATAGTGTCGATTATCCGAAAGAGGAAATGTACTGTAAATAAATAAATACATTACAGTACTGCACGTCGTGCACGTGATTCCGAATTTAAAGCTTTTTACTCGCATAATCAGCCGAGTTGTAGATTTCAGGGAGTTTGTGCGCTCAACGGAACAGCGGCCGCTGTTGAGCCCTTCGTAAGTGAGTAGGCCTACACAATTTAATTACCCGAACAAATCGACGCTCTATTATTAACTAATAATAAAAAAAAATGAATAAAATACTGCACTAAAACTGAATACTGTATTTACACACAGCGTTATTAACTTGATATTACAGTACTTTGTAGTTTGTTCTAACAAGTTGTTCAGACTTCGGCGGGATTAAACTGACGCCGTCGAATCAAATTTTCGATGATTGAAGTTCCGATTATTTCTGAACTTATCCTAATTGAACGTTCAGAAACAAAACATATGATATTCCGAGTAACTCAATCCTAGTCAGTCGTAAAAAAATATTATTCCGAATAATTAAAAACTTGTTTTATTTTAAATGTAACGCATTCTGCTTTTTCGTTACTGAAACTCTCACGTGTTTTTCATTGGACTAGGTTAATTGTATTTTCTTATGCGGACATTCCATTGTTTTCGGGAGTATGCTTTTTCGTGGACATACGCTGTTGTATATTAAATTGCGTTTGAATGCCGCGTTTTATAAAATTAGAGCTAATAATATTCAGACGACGTATTCTTTTGCGGACATTCGTCATTTTATTTTTAATAACATTTCACCAATGGTAGTTCATAAAATTAGTACTAATTATATTCGGGCGTCGATTTTTTGCGGGCATTTGCTGTGGTACTTAAATTATTTTTAACGCCGGCGTTTTTTTAAATTAGCGCTAATAATATTCGGACGTCGTATTCTTTGCGGACATTCGTCATTTTATTTATTTTTTTTCGCTGCTGATTTTTTTTTTTTTTTTAGGTATCGGTATCGGGAATCGAGAATCGATTTTTCAAAGTATCGGTATCGGTATCGAGAATCGAAAAATCTGGTATCGACACATCCCTACTTTTTATGATGCATTTACTTCAATAACATTTCCGAAGATATTAAAATATATTGGTGAAATGATTTTTAAAGTTACAGAACGAAACAAAAACAATACTTACGTTCGTAACGGACAAATCCGTCCTCATCTTCTGGAGGCAAGCAGTCTTTCAAAACTTCCTCGCATTCTGCGTCGGATAATTTCTCCCCTAATCAAACAAAAATTCGTTTTATTTAATGCATTTATAGTAAATACCAGCTGATTCAGAATCAGTAAAATCGAAAATCTTCATAAAATAAACGGTACCAGGAACTGGCACATACTTTCTCACAAACATATTTAAATTATTAAACATATTCACTGTGATTCATAATTGTATTAAAGTAGGAGGGACACACACATTAAAGTAGGAGAGTAACTAATAAATATTATTATTATTATAACTATTCCATCTATTTCAATCAAATTTGCACCAAACATGTCAATTTAGGCCTTTATAGATGCCTAAATGTTTTGAAAATGTTTGAAAAAACCACCTTTTTGGCCAAAAACCTCCAAAAATCAGTTATTATTATTATTATTACCTAAACGAAAATTTTTAGAAAGATGCGGTATTTTGCATGCGGTAGGGTACATTAAGGGTTACAAATAAGGCAAATTTTATCAAAATCGTTAGAGCCGTTTTTGAGAAATTTAGATTTTTCTCGTTTTTTGGCCATTTTTGTGGGGTAAAACCTTTTAAAAATCAAAAATTTAAAAAATCGAAAGAAAATAAACGCCTGGAGATATTTCAACAAAATCTACAAACCAAAATTCATCAAAATCGGACCTTTGGTATGGTCTCCAGTTCTGTACCCATCCTAACAGACACATAGACACACGGACAGACATCACCAAAAAATACTTTTTTTGGGGGTTCAGGGAGCACCAAAACAGATAATTCCACTAAAAATTCTAATTCGAAAATTTGGACGAAAACAATACTTTCTCCATATACTACGTATAGGGGGGAGAAAGTAAAAAGTGTTATTAATTGAGTTTTTAGTCACGGTATGTTTACATTAGCGGTGGCCCTCTTCTTAACTGACCTTGGTAAAAATTATGTATTACAAGATTTGTGATTGGTTGTGATTAGTGTTACGTCATGATAGGTGTGTCATTGTTTATGGTTGCCATGGCGATTACAGATTGTATAAATTGCATATTCGCATGCTGTATGTATTTTCCAACATAAAAATAGAGTGACGGGCCTCTTCTAGGCAAGACCCAAAAATATCCTAAAACCAACATTTCAGAGTAAGGGATTAAAAAAAATTATACTTTAAGAATTAAAATAAACGGTAGCAGGAACTGGCACATACTTTCTCACAAACATATTTCAATTATTAAACAGATTCACTGTGACTTGTAGGGTGGGGTAGGAGAGGTGATTTTTTATTAAAGTATGATATTAACTAATAAATATTATTATTATTATCTAGAGAGAAAACTATTCGATCGATTTCAAACAAATTTGCAGCAAACACGTCAATTAGGCCTGTATAGATGCACGAAAAAGGTTTTGAAAAAGTTTGAAAAACAACCCACTTTATGGCCAAAAAACCCCCAAAATCAGTTATTATTATTATTATTATTATTAGGTAAGCGATAATTTTTAGAAAGATGCGGTTTTTTGCATATGGTAGGATACATTAAAGGCTACAAATAAGCCAAATTTTATCAAAATCGTTATAGCCGTTTATTTATTAAAAAAAAATAATAATAACTGGATTTTTGGGGTTTTTTTGCCGAAAAGGTGGTTGTTTTTCAAAATTTTTCAAAACCGTTTTTCCTGCATCTATACAAGCCTACTCGACATGTCTGGTGCAAATTTGTTTGAAATCGATAGAATAGTTTTCGGTCTAGCTTTGTATACATGCAGACATACAGACATACATACAGATATAGACAGACATACATTTTGTAAAAACCACTTTTTTGGACTCAGGGGGTACCAAAACGGATATTTCCAAAAAAATCTCAACACCGATTTTTTTTTGCGATCACCATACTTTCTCTACACTATAGTATAGTGAGAAAGTAATAGGGTGTTCCATACAAAATTCGAAGCTGGCCGCCATTTTCCAATAAAAAATCGTTAAAGGCTGTACTTTCAAATGAGAACGTGTAGCCTAATAAACAGAGGGCAATCGTTAAACAACAATTAGAATCAACAGATGATATCAACTTTATTTTTCATGTGTGGTGAATTTGTAGTTTTTTCACTTACTCCTGTATTATGGTTTTGAAAATTAACAAAAACCGTATTTGTTGATTTTAAAAAGTTATTCGTTTAACAAACAGTACATTTTTACAAAACAAACAAATCAAAACACCTTTTTGTAGCCCTTTTGGTTCCCTATCGGATGGTGTTACTGACAAAGCAATCGGACGAAGGGTTATAGCTAAGTTAAAGGTAATAACAGCATATGTACATACAATATGGTGTGTTTACTGTGTCGGTATATAGAATGCCGGGTTGAACTGATAAATTATAACACATAAAAAGGTGTCTTGACACTTTTTGTTAAAATTTATGATTTTTTAGTAATTTAGATGTGACATTTTCAAACAGTCACCATTTTGAAACACATGGTTGGATTTAATCCCTTATTAGCGAATTTCTATAGGAAAAATGAGCTATTGCAGTAGCCCTTATGGTAAGACCCAAGGTCGGGCGTAGCGAATGAGCACCGATCATGGTCCCCAGAACACGTTTTGGGGTGACGTTAAAAAGCATATATAGGCCTATATATGTATGTATGTGTTCGCACTCTAGCGGCCGCATTTTAAGTCCGATTTGGTTCAAATTTGGTACACATGTTGGTTGCCTACGTCGCTCGGACGAGTTCGTTAGCCAAAAGAACCCAACAATCGGAAGCGCGTTTTCTGACCGGAAGTAACTATTTTTTTAGATTTTTCCTACGAGAATGAATTTGTTTTTGAGTTTTTTCTACAAATATAAATGTAGGATGTTATTCTGCACATTTTGTTTTTTAGTAGTACCCGGTTCAAAGCCATGTGGTGGATTTTACCGCGGGGTTGGCGTGCGAAGCACGCAATGCATTGTGTATTGGAGATGCTCCCAATACGGGGGTAGGCGTGCGAAGCACGCAATGCTTTATATGTTGAAGATACTCCCATACGGGGATTGGCGTGCGAAACACGCAATGCACTGTGTATTGAAAAAACTCCCCAATACGGGGGTTGGCGTGCGAAGCACGCAATGCTTTGTGTATTGAAGATACGCCCAATATGCGGAATGGCGTGCGAACCATTTGCAGCTATTCAGCACCGTCGTGAATAGACCTATTTCCCAAATTGTTGGTTGAAACCCTAAAACGTCAGCGGTTCAACTGCGGGGTGGAATTATTTTTCTTGAGATTGTTCGTTTAAACTCCATGCCACGTTTGAACTGAATCAGTCGAACATTTCTCTAGATTATGAATTGTTTTGTACAAAAACAAAACGGCGGATGTCTTCGGGCCTCCGTTTAAACGAATGTTTGTTCTTATTTTAGCTTTAGAGAGATTGCTGCATGGTTTTGAACCACCCTGTATATTATTATCCCTATAAATAACAACATAAACCTTAACCTAAATTTTGCAAACGTGAACGTAATAAACGGTACCAGGAACTGGCACATACTTTCTCACAAATACATTTAAATTACTAAACAGATTCACTGTGACTTGTAGGGTGGGGTAGGAGAGTTTTTTTATTAAAGTTGGAGATTAACTAATAAATATTATTATTATTATTATTATCTAGAGAGAAAACTATTCGATCGATTTCGAAAAAATTTGTACCAAACACGTCAATTAGGTCTTCATAGATGCACGTAAAATGGTTTTGAAATTTTTTTTAAACAACCCGCTTTATGGCCAAAAAACCCCCAAAGACAGTTATTATTATTATTATTATTAGCTAAACGAGAATTTTTAGAAAGATGCGGGTTTCTGTATATGGTAGGGCACATTAAAGGCTACAAATAAGCCAAATTTTATCAAAATCGTTAGAGCCGTTTTTTAATAAAAAAATAATAACTGATTTTTTGGGGGTTTTTTGGCCAAAAAGGGGGTTGTTTTCCAAAATTGTTCAAAACCCTTTTTCGTGCATCTATACGATCGTACTAGACATGTCTGGTGCAAATTTTTTTTGAAATGGATCGAATAGTTTTCTCTCTAGCTTTGTATACTTTTATTAAAGTAGGCGATTAACTAATAAATATTATTATTATTAGCTATAGAGAAAACTATTCGATTGATTTCGAACAAATTTGCACCAAACACGTCAATTAGGTCTTTATAGATGCACGTTAAAAGGTTTTGAAAAATTTTGAAAAACAACCCCCTTTATGGCCAAAAAACCCCCAAAAATTAGTTATTATTATTATTATTAGCTAAACGAGAATTTTTAGAAAGATGCGGGTTTTTTTATATGGTAGGGGACATTAAAGGCTACAAATAAGCCAAATTTTATCAAAATCGTTAGAGCCGTTTTTTTATAAAAAAATAATAACAGATTTTTTGGGGTTTTTTTGGCCAAAAAGGGGGTTGTTTTTCAAAATTGTTCAAAACCCTTTTTCGTGCATCTATACAGGCGTACTGGACATGTCTGGTGCAAATTTGGTTGAAATCGATCGAATAGTTTTCTCTCTAGCTTTGTCTACATACAGACATACAGACATACAGACATACATACAGACATACAGACAGACATTTTGTAAAAACCACTTTTTTGGACTCAGGGGGTCCCAAAACGGATATTTCCACAAAAATCTCAACATCGATTTTTTTTGCGATCACTATACTTTCTCTATACTATAGTATAGTGAGAAAGTAAAAAAATAACTTAGTGTGGGTTTATGTTGTCGAATAAATCAAATAATACATCCTTGCGCATGCGCCAGACTATTTCGTTACTCACGGACGTACGTACTAACGTAAGTACGTACATGTACTCGTTTTTATAGGAGTTAAATTTTAATTAATTAAGTATTAACGAAACTCAAAAAATAGAATTAATTAAATTACAAGTGAAAAAAATGGACCAAGACCGGATTCGAACCCAGGACCTTTACCATCCCGTGGTGATACTTTGCCAACAGAGCCACCCTGATCACACCAGATATTGGTCGTTGTTATTTCACTTATAAGGTTGCAAATTTTTTTAATAGACTGAATCCCTCGTATGATACGGCATTGAACACTATCTTAATTCTATTTGCAGCTTACAGTCATGTTTTACTTTCTCCACCCTATACGTAGTATATGGAGAAAGTATTGTTTTCGTAAAAATGTTCGAATTTGAATTTTCAGTTGAATTATCTGTTTTTGGTGCTCCCAGAACCCAAAAATATTTTTAGTGGAATTTTTTGTTTTGGTGCTCCCTGAACCCAAAAAAGTGTTTTTAGAGTGGTGTCTGTCTGTCAGTCTGTCAGTATGTATACACGACCAGAGAGGACACTATTGGTCCGATTTCATGAAATTTGGTATATAGGTACTAAACCCTAATATCTCCAGGCGTTTTTTTCATTTTTTGGAATTTTGAATTTTAAGGGTAATTTACCCCTAAAAACCTATAAAAAACGACAAAAATGCAAATTTCTCAAAAACGGCTCTAACGATTTTGATCAAATTTTCAGTATTTATAGTGCTTAAGATGCCAAACAAAATGACACCACCCGCTTTTATCAAAACGTTGGCGTTTTATAATTATGGGGAAATGTTTAAAAATAAACAAGTTTGTGTTGTCAATCTAGCATCACGGCGACGGCCGCACAGGGTAGCACCACGGTAGCGAGCACGGCCAGTAATTCAAAGGTCGCACGATGGAATCCCGCCTGGGACAATAACTTTTTTATACGATTGACGTAGGTAGAATATTTTTTTTTTGTTTTGTTCTAAAAAGTAGTAAAAAATAAAATGATTAAAAACAATATTATTTTGATTACAGTAAGTTGGGAGAAAGTTTGTGTCAGTTAACTGATACCGTTTATTTTAATTTTAAATTGTAACTAGGGGCTCTGCCCCTGGACGCTCCGCGTCCCAACCCCGGCTCGGCCTTCGGCCTCAGATGGCTGCTTCGCTTCGCTCGCAGGTGGAAAATTCGATAAAGAATCTCGTTAATCTTTTGCTCGTTTGTACATAGGTGACCGAGCATAAATTAGCTGTTTTATTTGGCAGCTGACTCAAACTCATTAAACATTATCTCCATAAGATTAACATGGGAAATTTGAAGGATTGTATACCGGGGCTCCTTCTCGGGTGAATAGCGGCTGAACGGATGATAATATATAAGACTTGACATATCTGTGAATGATTATGTTAAGTTTTTGATCCAAATTAGCTGTTTTATATATAATAGGTTTGTAACAACCAATGTATGAATTGAATTAAAATATAGTTAGCATTTTTCGTTGATTTTTGTTTGTGTTTGTTTTTAGTTTGTCAATGTAACCTCAAAAAGGTAATACTACATTTGATACTGATTTGATCCAAATCAGTTGTTGATCAAAATCAGCTGTTTTAAGCTTTTCATACGAACAGCTGTTTTTGTGTCCTTGATAAAATCAAAAGATATATTTCTTCTTCTTCCTTAAGATTGACCTTCCATAAGATTAACATTGAAACTTACCCTACTTTACCCTAATGTCCTAGGACTTCGGTAAATGCTTGATGACATATCTACAGGTAATAAGACACATTTTAAAACAAAAATCATCAAAATCGGTCCATTAGGAGAGGCTGGGCGATTGGAAATAGGTTTTGACCAAATTCTTTTAATATATATAGATAATTTGCCTGCTTTCACACTTCCCCAGAAAGGGTTATTTTAACTGAATTTAACTAATCTTTAACCGATCAGTTAAATTAACTCTTGCTGGGGAAGTGTGTAAGCAGAAACATTATTACAATCAACTCCTATAAAAGCGGGGGTACGTCCGTACGCACGTGAGTAACATGTAATATAACAGCTGATTTCACCCATCATCTGCAATACTTAAGCAAACCCAGTGTAGATTATACTTTGGGTTAGGTTTACAACTTCAATCGTTATTATTTCTTGTGAAGTTGATTTCTCCAAATATGAGTTGTAGAACTAACGTGTGCTGTAATATTTGCTTTGAGGTTATAGTCTGTATATAAACACAACATTTTACCATCAATATATTTGTTTATACAAATTTAAAGAAGAGATACCCATCCGTTTAACTTCGGAAACATTCGTACATCTTCGTAAAACATATAAACGACGTATTCAATTATTAATTTCTTCATTATAATCTATATATTTAAAATAAAATCCTGATTTTTATTCACTCACTTCCTAAAGTTAACACTTAATCGATTTTGATGATTCTTTTTTCATTTACAAGATAATTTCAAGTTCTAAGTCACTGTGGAGCTAAATATTTGATTTACACTTTTATTTTTGTTACATTCCGAGTTTTAAAATTGCATCAGTACGCTGCAACTAAATTAATAGGAATTAATTGGTTCTAAACAGCTGATAACCTAATTGAGTTTCAAATAAATAACATATTTACTTTACTCAACTGTCAACAGATGATTTAGGTTATGTTATTGTTTATGTGTTTTAGGTCTGATTTGTTTCTGTGTATGTTGGTGTGTAATTGAACTAAGAAGTTTTGTTTAGACTTTTTATTTTTGTCGTCCCTGATAATAAATGAAAGTAATATTGTTAAGATATGTGGTAATTGAATTGAGAATTTAAATACTTTTAACTCTCTCTCTCTCTCTGTCTCTCTCTCTCTCTCTCTCCCTCTCTCTCTCTCTCTCCCTCTCTCTCTCTCTCTCTCTCCCTCTCTCTCTCTCTCTCTCCCCCCCCTCTCTGTCTCAAATTAAAAAGGTGAAAAACAAGTTGATATACGTTACTTTACATCAAAATTGGTCGAATTTAGACCACTGGAGATATTCGTATCACTAACTTCTAAATCATTTGATCTATCTCTACGAAATAAAAAGCAATTAAAAGATAGTATTTTTATCTTTCTTTAAATATATAATAACGTATGTAAATAAAAATGTTTAACAAATAGGCCTACAGTTTTATAGCCTAATCCTTATTATTTTACTCATTTACCGAGTTAAAAAACGCCGTCAGCATAGTTATATTAATAGGCTTAGTTAAGTACACCTTAATGTTGTTTTTAAATAGTTTGTTTTTTAAATTATGTATTTATGATGTGTATCTAATTAATTAATCAGCCTGTGATTTTTCATGGGGGCTTACTAGTTTAAAAATAAAACGAATCATTAAAAGTACTGTAATTTCAAACGTACAAAT
>JAGFPH010009968.1:29393-43240 GCA_018207615.1 Philaenus spumarius
TTTACGCAAGGTATAGAAGACCCTTAAACTGTTTACTTCTAAGGAATTCCATATGTTTGCTAAATATTTATCATCAATTCCATCCAGCTTCCTATTTGTCCTGTCCCATTCTTTTCCTCATACCGTCAAGATAAGAACTAAGAATTTGCACACAAATAAATTCCGATAAATTTACAACACACAACTGGTCGTATTTCGACCACAGAAGACACTAGAACAGATTAAGAGCTAACTTTCGACTTGGAGGTGACTACAGATAAACTTACCCAGTGCTCTGAGAACATGCCCAAGCTCGG
Source organism: Philaenus spumarius (assembly GCA_018207615.1). Taxonomy (NCBI): domain Eukaryota; kingdom Metazoa; phylum Arthropoda; class Insecta; order Hemiptera; family Aphrophoridae; genus Philaenus; species Philaenus spumarius. The sequence goes on from JAGFPH010009968.1 coordinate 29,690, forward strand.
GCGCCAGACACATTCCGTTGGCGTATTTATCGTATTGCTTCAACAGTTCGAGGAAGTCTTCGTAGCCTCCAAACTCTTTTTCTTTTTTCGCCTGAGAGATGATGGCAAAGAATTCTTCTTGTTTGTATTTCTTCTCGCCTGAAGAACATGGACAGGTAAAATTTATAAACAAATATTGGAAGGAAAACATCATGGGATAGTGTGAAACAATGTTTATAACTGTATCTTAAGGTCGTGTTTTTTGAATACCTAGTTCAAAGCTCGAAAGTTTTAGGTTTAGCTGAAGAATATGTACCCACAAGGGAAGATCATAGCGCAAGTTGGGCGTTGGAAGTTTTCCGCGGGAATTTGTGCATTTACTTACGCATTTGTGTGTTAATGTTTTTATTTCATTTTTCTGGTGTGTGTTAAAGATATTGGGGGATTATTTTAAAAAGAGTTTTTATTGGATTTGTCGGGTATATTTTATAAATTTTGGGCGGTACGATTCAGGTTATTTATTGATTTGATTTTCAGTGTGTATTTTAAGCATTTTTAAAGATTTTCAGCGTAATTTTTTTAATGAATTTTAGGTTTATTTTCAGGTGTGTTTAGGTTATTGACGGGGGTGTTAAAACCCTCTGAGGATGATGACCAAGTCATCGAAATGTACATAAGGGTAACGTGTTAAACATAACTTACAATTTAGTTGTTTAGTTATTGTTTTTGTTCCTTGTTTTGTGGTTCAGGGTTTTTATTCAAATCAGTGTGTATTTTTATAATTTACAAGAGGGTTTTTCGTGTATGTTTAAGTTACATATTACACTATCAAATAAACGTCACAAAGATTTTCCATCAAATGAATTTGACGATTCTTTGACGAAATAATTAGATCATCAAACTGTGATGAATCTTTGACATGTTGTAAACTTTGACAAATATTTTCAATAAAGAATAAGAATAGAGTTCTAAAATATGAATGTAGTACGCATTTTTTAGGTAACCTCCTAACCTCAAAATGTACGCTTTTTCAGTTTCCATATATTCCTTGTGTTCATTTTTTATTTTACCTTTCCTTTTATATTTATTAAACGATGGAAAAATTTACATGGAGAGTTGAAGCTATGAAAACTTTAATTTTTCAATATGAAAAAGAAGAAATTTGATTATATTTACTTTATTGTAACAGTATATTTACAAAGATAAATGTATAAAGACAAATATATATAGTTTTTAAATTTATTTTAAAATCTTAAAACCCGATGTAAAATTAATTACGATCTTTTGAATGTAATTCTTTAATACTATTTGATAAATAATAATATTAAAAGAATAAACCGAAACATAACCCCAAAATATATCTTTTTAATAACCCAGCTCATGAAAGAAATTGGACAGGTGCAATATATATGTTTTCTTTAACAAAGATTTCATCAAAGATCTTTGAAAAAAGTTTGACCAAATATTTGACGAATAACTTTTGATAGTGTAATATGCCCCTTATGAATTTTCGGTTGAATTTTTCCAGTGTATTTTCAGGATATATAGTTTGATTTATTATGAGTTTTTTAATCTTTTTGGGGAATTTTTCTTTGAAATTTGTTAAGTTTTTAAAGACTTGTTGGAAATTTTTATGGATTATATTGTTCATGTATTTGATTAAAATTTGTATGTACGTTTTAGGATAGTGAGCTGGTTTTTTGGGTGCGTTTTAAGAATTTAAGAGTAACATTTTAATTCCAACGTTTTAGAAGCCCATACCGTTGTTTGTGCAACAAATTAAGTTATCGTTTAATTCGAGCAACTGTTTATATTTATTTCTGTTTTAAATAACAAATTAATAAGTTTGACGACTTTCACAAGTGTAGTGGGGTTTTGTTTTTCAAAATATTCTTATCTTAAATGATTGTTACTAGCTTATTGAACGCCCTTCCTTTGAGGAGTAATCACGTGACGTGATTTAGTTTGTTCCGCATAGGCGTGGACGATCTCACATTTTGACATGTTTCCAGAGTAAGAATTTTTTAAATTCATAATTATTAAATATTGTTCACTATATCCATTTTTGACACATTTACAACTTTAAAATGATTTTTAACAAATTTATTGCTTTAAAATGATTGAAAAATTTAGTTGGGTTTTGTAAAAGTAATCTTTTATGAATGCGATTTTTTCTCAAACTGGGAAGAATGACGCTTAAACAAATGTAGTTATTGATTTATTATAAAAATTCAGTTATAAAAAAACAAGCAGCCCACAAACAAAATAATCAACAAAGTGAGAAACTCCGCGGGTTTCAGAAGAAAGGAGCAAACAAAGCCATGTGATAGTCTCGTGTACACAATGCCAAGCCCGCGTAGCGGAATAAAGTAGCAACTATTACTTAACACTTTTACAGTACAGATCTACACTCTAGTGGTGAAATAACCAACTGTTTGAGTCCTAATATAAATTCGTACCCATGGCAACCAGGAACGTCATATGACGTGATTACTCCTTTCGGCAAAAACTTAGGATCAAGTCATATGACGTGACTACTCTTTGAGCTTTAAATAAGCCATCCTCAGAGGGTTAAAAGCAAGGCCAAATTTTAAGTTAAAATTTACTTATTTCTATTTTTTTTGTTTTCACAGTACAGATCTACACTCTAGTGGTGAAATAACCAACTGTTTGAGTCGTAATATAAATTCGTACCCATGGCAACCAGGAACGTCATATGACGTGATTACTCCTTTCAGCAAAAACTTAGGATCACGTCATATGACGTGACTACTCTTTGAGCTTAAAATAAGCCATCCTCAGAGGGTTAAAAGTTAGGCCAAATTTTAAGTTAAAATTTACTTTTTAATTTTTAATTTCTAATTTTTGTATTTTTACTAGAACTCAATTCGGATGCCCCGCAGCTAATCATTGGTAGAAGGACTTTCTAATTGGGGAGAGGTGTGAGATTTTAGTGGGCCTTGGGTCTGGTGATACTGTACTTCTGAACGGAAAAAGTTTTTGTAAAACTGTACTTCGGGAAGAGTGTGCAAACCATGCAAAGCGAACTGTTCTCGTGTTTGTGCAAAACTGCATTGTTGCATCAGCTGTATTAATACGCTGTTAGTCTGAATTGTAACTTGCAGACAAGAGCGGTTAAACTTTCTATTGGTTAAAACAACAACTTGGCAACTTTATGTAAACTTGCGAAACCGCAGAGAATACAAACTTGCTGGGTAAAGGGTGAGTGATAAGTCGTGCAAATTGCGATTAAATCTTTAGCTTCGCTCGCAGCACACGGTACAAGTACAAATTATGAGAAGAAAAAACAATATGCTCTAACCTCCTGAAACAATGTACTAAGCAAATTTTATTAAACTAAACACAAATGCAAAATTGAGTTCAGTATTTGGAAATTCTTTGAGTAGGGTAGTTTTATAGCGATTCTCCTACGGGATAATCTTTGAAAACGATGAGAAAAAATTTAACCCGACAGCGCTTTATAATCACAATTTTCCAAAATTCTTTCTTATTGAGCGTCTGTGACCCCATAAGAGTATCGTTGGCGTCCTAGCAAAATGACACATGTCAATTTTTTTTATTGAGTCAACATGATCAGTAGAATACTGGGCGATAAAGCGTAACATGGGGTCTTATGGTACTACGAGAGCCAATCGGAAAACAGGATTCAGTCACATGACCATTTAGGCCTCGCCCCTCGTCCACTCAGGATGAAGTCCCTCTGCACCCATCTCTCAGTACCACCACATTGCCACGCCCACTGCCGCCCCAATTCCACATCTGCCACACCAACCACCAATCATGTGTTCTAACATGGGTTCTTTTTGGACTACACGATCTAACCTGAGAGTTTTATTTGGTCACATGATCCAATCCTAGAGCTTGATTTGGTCACGTGATTAGTCCTATGTGATTTGATCACATGATTCTTTCTATGTGATTTGGTCGCGTGATTCGTTCTAGCGATTTGATCACATGATTCGTTCTCTGTCCAAACAATCACGTCAAATCAAAAATCAAGAAAACGATCATTTGTTTTTTTATGTAAATGGGATAGTTCATTCAGAGTTTCTTCCACCAGGTCAGAACATTAATCAAGCTTTTTTAACAAAAGGCAGAGAGTGGACTGGTTTTTTTCCACCGCGACAATGCACCTGCACAAAAAGCCATCTCTGTCCTCCAGATTTAGGCAAAAAATTTCATGATTCCGCTGCCCCACGCACCTTACTAACCTGACCTGGCTCCGTGTGATTTATTCTTATTTCCACGTATGAAAAATGGTATAAAACCAGGAATTGCACAGACGCACGTTGTTTACTTTAAGTCGCCATCATAAAAAAACGAAAAGAGAACAAAACAGTACCAATGAAAACCATGACCACAGACGAACAAAGCAAGCCAGGTCAACGACACCGGTCTCACTGAACTGGCAACGATCTGTAGTATACATGCCTAGCGGCAGGAATGCGCACTACACAAGCCTCGCCCACGGCAGCGCAATTCCGGTTACTTTTGGGTTTGCCCTCGTATATATAGATAGATTAAAACTGATGGACCCTAATCAGCTGTTTTCTTGTTTCGGTCATCGATAGTAACTGTAATAAATATTGATGTACAATATTTAATAAATATTGAAAATATAAAACTAATTTTAAAATTAGGCCTAAATCAGAGTGAAACATATCCATAGTTGAAATTGTGTCATCGAAGCCAGCACTGATCCCATTTGTTAATAAGTCGGCGAACTTACCCTTCCTCTTGGAACCTCCCAGTTTCTCGATGACTTTGAGCGTTGGGTTTATGTTGATAGCTCTGAGAGCTGGACCAAGATGGTAAGCGTCCATGCAGCCTTTGCCATCCTCGTAGATTGAAAACACAACGTCAGCCTCTGCAACAGATACAGTTGTTTCATGTTATTGAATTTAACAGCAAACCTCTAGATTGCGCCATTTGATTTCTGTTTTCATGTTCTTTAAAATGAGGGGTCACATGATAGGGGTTTGCATTTGAAAATTTTAAGTCGCCCCCATTTAGCCCCTCCCTTTAGAATAGGGAGGCAAAATGTTTAACCTCCTAAAAAAATTTGGTTCTGCGCCGGACCAGACGTTTGAAGTTATACTTATTTGGCCATCCAATGGTATAGACAGGTAGACCTACTATTGATTTAATATATTTTGGGAAAAACTAGTCGTAACTTAGAGTAGCCCTACTATTGTGTAGATGATAGCCTATTCTTTTATAAAAACACTAACCAACAATGAAGGCATATTTAAAAAAATAATATCCCATTTTTTCCTTCTTTGTTACATACGCTTATGAATAATATCGTTGCATCTGTTTGGTTGGTCACAGTTAGTCTGGAGACCATGAACAGTGCTCACTTACTACACCCAACAAAATGAATGAGCTCCCGAAGTTTCTGCATATCTTCGTGAATCTTCCTGCATATAAAATGTTTAATGACTGCCGAAAACGTGTTCAGTGGACCATGATCAGTGCTCACTTACTATACCAAACAAATTAATATTGCATTGTCATCGGTCCTTGATAAGTGTGCAAAGTTTCAAATCAATCCGACTTTTTTAAAGGGGTGAAAATCAAGTCGTGTTCTGGGGACCATGATCAGTGCTCACTTACTACACCCAACAAAATGAATATTGCATTGCCATCGGTCCTTGATAAGTGTGCAAAGTTTCAAATCAATCAGACGTTTTGAAGGGGGTGAAAATCACGTCATGTTCTGGGGACCATGATCAGTGCTCACTTACTACACCCAACAAAATTAATATTGCATTGCCATAGGCCCTTGATAAGTGTGCTAAGTTTCAAATCAATCCGACGTTTTGAAGTATAGGAAAGTATACGAATATACGAAGAAAGGTATAAAGAGCCACTTTCCGGATTTTACTCCTAACGCGTGACTCGGTTTCTCGACCGACACCCCAACCCGATTACAACGGGCGCAAAGAAGTATAACTTCAAAAAGTAAAAGAAATTTTATAACAGGTATGGTCAAGGACTTGCGTTGATATCTCAGGCCGTTTAAATTATTATCCAGGTGTGCCAGGTCATAAAACTCACCCTGTATGTCAATACGGAAAGATATTCTTCTGACGAAGTAATAGTAAACAACCTTCCAACTCACTCTAAAAATGCATTAGTAAATAGACAAATGAGGCTATCTGTGTATCAAAGCGTGACTGAATATATTTATTTTCCCAAAAAATATGATGAAATTAGACACTTCACTTGACCTAAAAATTAAAAAAGGGCGGAAATAAATATTATAAAAGTTAAAAGAGAAATAAAAGGCAAAATGTGCATTTTAAGTTTAGCCATTTTCTGTATAAACTAAACACTTCACTTGTAACAAAGAAAGAATAACTATCTTAACATAATATAAAGATTTAAAAATTGGAAACAATTTCATCACGCAGCTGAACTGCTGACGTTCGTTGAACGAATTGCAAAAATTAATTCTATACGTTTTACGATTTCAACCAACTATTTCGGAAATTTCTCTACTCACTAAGGTGCTGAATAGCTGCCTTCGGTTACGAAATATGTTAGTAGAATTTGTTTGCGCCTCAGCCTCTAGCAGCTGCTTGTTCCGCTCGCGCTTTACGAGATTGCACCTCGACCTTGCCCTCGTTAAAAGCTCCCCAACGTGCATTTTTATGGTAATTTTTACGTTTTGATCGATTTCGGGAGAACCGGACAGGCTATGAGGTCGTGTAAATACAAAGTGTGCAAAATAATGTCGTATTTATTTTTCTAGATGAAATCGCAAAACGTTTCATTCTAGTACGAACAATCTGAAAACAATTTTTGCTTCCAGTTGTTGGATGTTTTAGCTAACGAAAACGGATGTAATATGTATCAGTAGAGTCCCGATATTTCGGGTTGAATGGGACCGAGGGTACCTCGGATTGTGAAAAACTCGAATTACACGGAATATGTAGAGGTTAAGATAAAACTACTACTGTATTTATAGTCCTCGTATCTCCGAAAAAAATTTAAGTTTTATTAAATATACACTATTTTGTATTGAACACTGTGGTAAAAAAGTAGTTTTATACACAGTAAAAAATATAAACTTACATAGAAATCATAAATAGTTTTTTGTTTAACTACACTGCAACGTTTACGAGCTGCGATGTGACGCCAGGGGGATACGGCAGTGCCGGGAAAAGTTTGTTTCGATGCTATTTTTCTATATACAGTAGTACTTGGATAATGCGAACGTCTTTAATTCGACATTACCGTTAATTCAAAGTTTCAGTTCGGACCCTTGAACTTCATATTGATATCAATGTAAAAAAATGATCGATAACTCGAAGTCAACTTCTTTAATTCGAAATTTTTTTTCAACACTAAAAATAATAAAATCTTGTGCTGTGAAAGGGATCACTGGATAAATAGGTCACTGTCTGGTAGAAAGGGGACCGGACATAGGGGGCGGGACTTACGTGCGTGTGCACGTATTGTAATTCTAGACGTGGTACCGGTTTCCAAGAATTTTGTCTTCTGAGAATTCTCTAGGTACCGATACTGCAGTTTGTCATTGATGCTCTGCCCAATCTCTGTCTGGTGTTAAATCTCGACAAAACATTTTGTAAACAGAACAGAACAATCATATTGTTTATTGAAACTTGTACTGCGCATAACTCTATCTTACTTATTTGAACAACGTTACGGTTATTTTTTCCCCATCCCCGAACATGACTTTAGTTGTACACCCAATCGATCAGGGCATTATAAAAAATGCTAAGCATTTATACCGGCGGCTTATTGTACAAACGCTCTTGACAGATTCATTGGAAAACAAAAATTTAAAGATCGGTTTCCTTCAAGCAGTAAGAATGTGTCACAATGCATGGTCACATTCAATGATATTTGTGGCTCGAATTACACGGAACCTCGGATTATCGAGACTCGAATTTCCGGGACTCTACGTACATACATATCATTTTTTAAGTCTCCAAAAACGCCATAAAAGTACAAATAATGTAAAACACCAAGTCGCTCGGACAAGCAACCGGTAGCAAGAATTTTTGAAATTCGTAAGTTCTAGAGAAAACTGTTTGCGATTCTTTCTAGAATAAATTATTATAAAACTTTATTCTGCAAATTTAGTTTTTTACAAGACCTTATAGCCCGTCTGGTTACCCTAAAATCGATCAAAACTTAAAATACCATAAACGTATTCGGTTCAAATCCAAGTGGGAGGCAGCTTCTGATCAATGGCCGCAAGATCTTAGGGGCGCAGTACACTGCACAATCCGAGGTCGTAAGGCTAGGTGAAATCTCGCGAAGCTGGTGAGCCGGGCCTGGAGGCTAAAGTGCAAACAAATTCTACCAATATTATTATATTTCATCAACGTAGGCAACAATTCAGCGCCTTTGTCAGTAGACCAATTTCCAATAGTTGAAACCCCAAAACGTATAAATTTAATTTTGTAAATTCTGTCAACTCACGTCGGCTAGGTGGTGGAATTATTTAAATTTGTATATGTTTCGTAAAGATTAAGAAAATCTCAGGACAATACGGCGCAGAATAGGCAATTCAGGTACATCTTAAAGCTCTTCTTGAGGAAAACTCCTGCGTATACAGTATTATTTTAATAAAAAGGTCCGACTCAAGCCGCAAAATCGTTGAAACATGACTTCGTAATAACGTGTTTCGGATTATATTTATAAATTAATAATCTGGGAAACTACTTTAAGTTATAAAGAAGGCTTTATATTTTGTAAGTGTTAGCTTAAAATATGGAAATTATTGCTTTAAACTCAAAAAAAATGCATTCAAAATAATCGATTTTTACTCTGTTGAATCGTTGATTAAAATGAGTGGCCGTCGATTTCTTTTAATTATGAGATACTAAGGGAAACCCCTGCGTGCTTCGCACGCCAACCCTCACTGCAATTTATTATATATATGTCATGTTTTATTTATTATGCCTTTTATATATAAAACCCAATACAAAACCATTTTTGGGAATGGCAACTCTTAAAATAGTACTTTTTTTCAACTATGAACTAACTTTTCTCGGTAACTGTTCGAGATAGAAAAAAATGTTAAATACAAAAGTTGTAGACAATTTAATTCCGCACTAATGACATTGCATCAAATTTAAGATCCGATCTTTCGTTTTCCCACTATAGCAAAAAATATAAAACCATTACAAAACCGTTTTTTGGAATGACAACCCAAAACTATCCCTAAACACCCAAACCTACCCTTAAAAAATTTAATATCAAAATGAAATTTCTTTAGTTTTCCTATTTACATCACAAAGTATACACATGCCAAATTTCGTCTCTCTAGTTTCATGGGAAGTGGGAGAATTAGTGATTATCAGTGAGTGAGTGAAGGCTTTGCCTTTTATATATAGAGATAAGACAAAAGCACAAAGCCTTTAAGAACAATTTAAGATGTTTCACAACTTTTTTAGGTTGAAAAACGGCGTCCGAAACACGTTAGTACGAAGTGCATATTTTTGCTGTTTTACGCAAGGTGTAGAAGACCCTTAAGGGTAACCTCAATATACCGGGTGTCCCACGAAGAGGTCCCTATTTTTGAATTAATATATTAGATGCACCGAACACTCTACAAACCTGAAACTCAACAGTCCTAACATACACATATGTAAAAGTAATACACCTGAGTATCAGTTAATTCTGACACATTAGGACAAAATGGAGGGATATCAAAAATATTGTACCTTTTCGTTAAAATAGTTTTATTTGCTTAAGTGTTACAACATAATTATTGAATTTTAACGATGTTACTAAGCACTAAACAACGTTAAGGAATTAAAGATATAAGTAACTCATAAATAAATTAAATCTATTTGATCCATAAACCTTATTCAAACTGATGTCCATCGATCGCAATGCACTGATGACAACGACATAGAAAAAAGTCATACGCTTTGCTGAACAACTCTCGAGGTATCAACAACAGTTCCTCTTCGATCAACCTCATTAGTTCATCGCCTGTCAAAATGTTATGACAATCAACCTTCTCCTTCAAAAACCTCCACAGAAAAAAGTCACAAACAATCAAGTCTGGAGACCTTGGGGGCCAGTCCATGAAGCTGCTGCCACGACCTATCCAACGGTTAGGAAGATTTTGGTCCAAAACTGCTTTGGCCACATTAGCATAATGCGGAGGAGCTCCATCCTGTTGAAAAAAAACATCCTTTCATCTCAGGCTGAGAAAGATGAGGAACTATGTGATTGCAAAACTGATGCATACCTTTCTCTAGTCATTGTTTGTCGGGATATGTCATACGACAAAACACCATCCTTGGTAACAGCAGCCCAAACTGTTATACCTGTTGATTTTAATTTCTCTTCTTGTAAGATATGTGGATTTTTTGTGTTATAGTAATGACAATTATGCTTGTTTACAGTTCCTGTTCGATAAAATGTCGCTTCATCTGGAAAACACGATTCCTTCATGCCATTTGCTATCATGTCTTTTCAATTATTTTCGAACAAAATTCCAATCGTCTGTCAGGATCATCTTCAAGCAGTCCGTGAACTAAATGAGTTTTATAATGTTTGATTTTCTTCTTTTTGGCATACCTTTGGACAGATGACTTCGGTATCCCTGTAGCAGATTCCACCTTTCTTACTGAATTAGGCGTATTTGGAGATTCCATGAAAGCAGCACATACGATTTCTTCATTTTCTATGTTGGAGGATATATGGTATTTTTTTTTTTTTGTATTGACCCCGTTTCTAGCAGGATAGTCTTTCACTTACGAATAGATTTCCTTGACGGTGGAACTACACCTGGGTACCTTTCCCTAAAACACCTTATTGCTTCATAATCATTTTCAAAGGCAATAGCCCAGGAACAACATTTCCCTTTTTGCTCAGTTGCAAACGGCATGGTACATAAGACACTTTACAATGCAACTTAATAACAAATGCCAATGTTTATTACCAAATATGTTCATTGTTGTGGACACACGCAGTCAGCTGATAGATTTAAAATAGTCTAAACAGCTGTAGCTGTTCCTATTCTAAATAAAAGTAGCTTTACCCTTAAAATACGATTGCTGATTTTGTTGTTTTTTGTTTTTCCGCCATTTTGTTTGGATGAGTCAGAATTAACTGATACTCAAGGGTATTTCTTTTACATATGTGTTAGTCACGACTGTAGAATTTCAAGTCTGTAGCGCGCTCTATACGTCTGTCATATCAATTCAAAAATAGGGACCTCTTCGTGGGACACCCGGTACAGTATATCATTTTATATTGTATTATTATACGGAAAAAAGTCATTGTATGTAAAGGTACGTACATTCTTGCGCGCGCATTGAATTCGCATACTTGTACCATCGCCAGTTGAATTCCATCTCCAGTCGGTTTTTTTCAACGAACACTTTAAATGTACATATTTGGTCGGGAGCGTGAAAGGTTTGTCGTTTTCAGCGCGCATGTATTTATTGTTTTTCAAGATATTAGAGCGGGCTGTACATGATCTAATTGTATACATCGAAATTAATCAAACATTTTCAGTAATTGTTTTACGAATTTGGCTTAGTTTAGTTGCAATCCACCATTTTGTTTGTTTACAAAAACTCACTGAAGGCCTAACTCCAGAAATAGATGCAAGATATTAAGTTCAATTTTGTTACAAGCATTGTGCATGTTACTATTTATAAGCGTACAAAACACCAAGAGTTTATGTTTATAATTTTCAAAATGGAGGCAGTTACAAATGTTTAACGTGGATTATCTTGAAAACCGCTAACTTTACAAATAATGTACAGGAGGCAAAATATTTTTCTTTTTTAACGACAGTGAAAACGGTTTGTCTTCCGTTACTTTAGGTAAGAAGATAACCGAGTTAACAACAAAAAAACAACAAAAAACTGGAACATAATTTCATGGTAATTGTCTACAACATCCAGAATTAGCCTAAAATCAACGTTTTACTTTCTCACTATACTATAGTATAGAGAAAGTATAGTGATCGCAAAAACATCGATGTTGAGATTGTGGAAATATCCGTTTTGGGACCCCCTGAGTCCAAAAAAAGTGGTTTTTACAAAATGTCTGTCTGTATGTCTATATGTATGTATGTATGTATGTATGTATACAAAGCTAGAGAGAAAACTATTCGATCGATTTCAACCAAATTTGCATCAGACATGTCAAGTAGGCCTGTATAGATGCACGAAAAAGGATTTTGAAAAAATTATGAAAAACAACCCCCTTTTTGGCCAAAAAACCCCCAAAAAATCAGTTATTATTTTTTAATAAAAAAACGGCTCTAACGATTTTGATAAAATTTGGCTTATTCGTAGCCTTTAATGAGCCCTACCATATGCAAAAAACCGCATCTTTCTAAAAATTCTCGTTTAGCTATAATAATAACTGATTTTTGGGGGGTTTTTGGCTATAAAGGGGGGTTTTCAAAACCTTTTTTCTTGCATCTATAAAGACCTAATTGACGTGTTCGGTGCAAATTTGTTCGAAATCGATCGAATAGTTTTCTCTCTAGATAATAATAATAATATTTATTAGTTAATCTCCAACTTTAATAAAAAATCACCTCTCCTACCCCACCCTACAAGTCACAGTGAATCTGTTTAATAATTCAATATGTTTGTGAGAAAGTATGTGCCAGTTCCTGGTACCGTTTATTTTAATTCTTAAAGTATAATTTTTTTTAATCCCTTACTCTGAAATGTTGGTTTTAGGATATTTTTGGGTCTTGTCTAGAAGAGGCCCGCCACTCTATTTTTATGTTGGAAAATACATACAGCATGCGAATATGCAATTTATACAATCTATAATCACCATGGCAACCTTAAACAATGACACACCCATCATGACGTAACACTAATCACAACCAATCATAAATCTTGTAATGCATAATTGTTACCAAGGTCAGTTAAGAAGAGGGCCACCACTTATGTAAACATACTGTAACTAGAAACTATAAGTTAGAAATTCAGGCTATTTTTTTACGCTTGAATGCAGGTAAACATACTGTGACTAAAGACTGCATGAGCAAAAAATAATTCTACCACGCAGCTGGACCGCTGACGTGAGTTGAGAAAATTTCCAAAATTAAGTTTGTATGACTATGTTTTAGGGTTTCAACCAACAATTTGGGAAATAGGTCCACTCACGAAGGCGTTGAACAGCTGTCTCTGTGTACGCAATATATCAGTAGAATTTGTTTTCTCCTAGTGGCCTCGCGAGTTTGCACCACTTGGCTTCGAACCGGGTACTTTTATGGTATTTTACGTTTTGATCGATATTGGTGGAACCAAGCGAGCTATAAGGTCACGTAAAAAAACAAAATTTGCAGAATAACATCCTACATTTATATTTTTAGAAAAAACTCTAAAAAAAATTCATTATCGTAGTAAAAATCTAAAAACATAGTTACTTCCAGTCGAAAAACGTACTTCCGGTTGTTGGATTTTTTTTGCTAACGAACTAGTCCGAGCGACATAGACAACCAACATGTGTACCAAATTTGGACCAAATCGAACTTAAAATGCGGCCGCTAGAGTGCGAACAAATATGTACATATATATA
>JAGFPH010009969.1:7679-30158 GCA_018207615.1 Philaenus spumarius
TTGTTGGTGTGTTTTAGGTCTGATTTGTAATGTTTATTGTTGATTCAGTAATCAGCTGTAGTCTCTAATATTTTCATTGGCAGTATTTTATTTCAAATTTTAAATCAATTTTTAGGTTAGGTTTTTATTAAAGTGTGGACCTGAGCCTTGCTGACTATACAACGGGTTCCAACGGCACACAACGGGTTCCAACAGGGAGTTAAGGGGTGGGGGGTTGGCGTGCGGAGCACGCAGGGGTCTCCCCTATTATCGATTTAAAAATTAGTACAGAAGTTAAAAACACAATTGTTTTTTGCTATACTTATTTTAAAAACTATAATTAAAAATTGACTAATCTGCACCCGATTAACTCAAGCGTTTTGATGAAAAATCGAAAAAGGTCTAAAATTATACTTTTTTAAGTTACTTGTGCTTTGAAAAGTAAATAATAAAAAAGGTTTATACTCCTTGATCTTGTTTGAATCTATATATTTAACTTGTAAAACAAATTTCAGGTTGATATTTTGAAAATTTTCTAAACTGGAGCTGTTTAAAATGAATTGGTGGGTCCGGTACTTCTAAAATCGAGAAACCCACTGATAAGTCAAGTGGCTCTAGATCGGGCCATTTTCAAGATAACAAGCTGAGACTCAGCATAAATGTTTAAAATATATATTTTAACTCCTATGTCAAGTTTCAATTCGATATATTAAAATTTGGCCAATTTAGAATGAGCCAACGCTTCATTATATTATGAAAAGATGTCCCCTTTTAGTGATATCCCCTGCTGCAAAATACATATCTGCATTATCGAATTTTTTCCAGACAAACCATTGCTCGGACGAAATAAATACATATGACCTTTTTTGTTGAAAAATACCTCCCCTACACGGTGGTGTTTTTTATTTTTCTCTATCTTCATCCCAGCTCGAAATATTAAGGATAATCGAGAAAAAAATGATAATCTATTTTTTTCGACTTTGGGAAATCGATAGACTGGTTAACTTTTTTTATGTTAATCTACATACTTGAAAGTACTTATAAAAAAAAAATCAGCCGTATTGTAAATTACTGGAACTTTGGGTCTAAAATTACCTCTACCGACTGGCCTATACCTCGACGTTTACTTCACAATTTTAATAGCAGTACAATTTCACAATGAGGATACTACACGGAGCAATATTCCACAACAAAAGTTTGTAATCACTTGTCTTATCGCGAGCTTGAGAAGAAAAAATACCTTAAACCGTTTTTAGTTTGAATGGGAGAACGTTTTCAAAATGTAGCTTAGTTTAGAATGTTTTCCATTGTTGTCTATCTTTATTTCAAAGTACTCTTTCTCTAGGGCTTAATTATCTATGTTTGCAACCGTAAAACTTTAGATAAGTCTGCATGCATGTCGTTCTAACACTTTGAATTATATACAGGTGTAAGTAATTATTGAGCTTGACTTGAGAGAAGATAATATTGATAGGAATAAAACTTGAACACAGAATCTCACAAATAATACTTGTATTAACACAAACGCGTTTCAACGACAAAGTCGCCATCTTCAGTGATGCACGAGCTACAGTAATCAAACTATAATTTATAATTAAATTACAAGTGAAAAAACATGGACCAAGACCGGGATTTGAACCGAGGACCTTTGCCTTTCCGGGGCAACACTCTACCACTGAGCTATCCTGATCCTCCAGATATTGGTCAATGTTATCTCACTTGTACGAATTTACTGCATTTATGAATTAACAGACTGAATACCTCGCATGCGACATTGAAAACAATCTCAATTCATTTTGCAGCCTACAGTGGTGTTATTTATTATTATTTTTAATTTGTAATAAATTACCTGCTTACACGCTTCCTCAGCAAGGGTTAAATTAATTAAATCACAAGTGAAAAAACATGGACCATCAACCAATATCTGGAGGATCAGGATAGCTCAATGGTATAGTGCTGCCCCGGAAAGGCAAAGGTCGTGGGTTCAAATCCCGGTCTTGGTCCATATTTTTTCACTTAATTTAACCCTTACTCAGGAAGCGTGTAGGCCTAAGCAGGTAATTTATTACAAATTAAAAATAATTATAATTTATAGTTACCTAACTATGAACTATCTTATACGTTACAGTCGGAGAGATAGGTGGGCTAGAGATGCGTGAAAGGATCCTCTGACGAAATTACCACCAAATATTAAATATCATAAATTCACGCTTATTTATAATTAATAGAGATTTTTAAACTATGCGCGTTCCTAGCACGCAAACGTCCCAGCCTAGGGACTTAAAACCAAAGGGATGCTACAAAACTCCCGTAATTTCGTCAGAGCCTTGTATTTGGATAAAATAATAGAACTCCGATCCAATGCACTATTTCAATCCACTGGAAATTCGACGATAGTGGCGCGATCTATGGGGAAAACGACGGAAGCGGTGTGTAGCACCAATGCCTTGAATGATTTCTCCCTAGCGCTACCTCCCGGCGCGATCATGCAATATTTTCCCGACAATCTTTTTCCCGCTACACAGAAGCCGTATGCACACATTTATTTTATTATTCATGACCTATGGTCAGAGGATCCTTTACGTATCTATAGCCCGCCTATCTCTCCGTCTATTATAGCTCGTGCATCACTGAAGATGGCGACTTTGTCGTTCAAACGCGTTTGTGTTAATAAACGCATTAGTTGTGAAATTCTGTGTTCAAGTTTTATATACAAAGTGATTTTTTTCAAAACTGAGAACTTACATTATTTTTTTTTACGGAATAGTTATTCACAGTCGGGGGGAACCTTATAAAATCATCTGGACCCAATGTGGCCACAAAAAGTTTTATTAAATTCATACGAAGAGTTTTACTCCGATTTTGTGTGTTCGTCTATGTGTTAGTACAATCCTGACGAAGCCGGCAGTGTTCGGCGAAACAGCGCTGTAGCTATAATCTACAATTAAGGACTGAAGACAACTAATACAAGGTAATTATAACGTTATAAAATCTGTTTACAAAATCCCAAAACGCCCACGCCATCTTAAAAATGTGTAATAGACATGTCATGCGACTTGTAATACATCAAATTAAAGCACTTTAAAAACCATGAATTTCTGCGGTAACCTTATAAATACAATTACATGGAAGAAGCACATTCGACAAGACTTAAACTCTAAATTACGTTCATACATAGGAAAATTCTATTAATTGAGGAACATCTATATCTTAAAAACTAGGGGCTCTGCCCCTGGACGCTTCGCGTCCCAAACCCGCCTCAGCCTTCGGCCTCAGATGGCTGCTTCGCTTCGCTCGCAGTTGGAAAATTAACTAAAGAATCTCGTTAATCTTTGGCTAATTTGTACATAGGTGACCGAGCATAAATCAGCTGTTTTATTTGGCAGCTGACTCAAACTCATTAAACATTATCTCCATAAGATTAACATGGGAAATTTGATGGATTGTGTGCCAGAGCTTCTTCTCGGGTGAATAGCGGCTAAACGGATGATTGGATCTTAAATCTGATGTAAAATAGTAAATTAAATTTTCTACAACTTTTGTATTTAAAATTTTTGGCTATCTCTTACCGTTTTCTTCCAAAACGCGATCAAACTGGAAAAATTAAAAAATTTAAAAAATCTTTCCCGCCCAAAAGGTGCTTTCAAAATTTAAAATGTAAACTTTTAGCCATTTTCTGTACGTTTCTCGTCGAGAGCTTTAATTCAAGTATGAGGTCGAGGGGGGTACGATTATGGGAAGTGCCTCATAATTAATGTCAATGAATCAGTGAAACCATCTAGCCTGGTGAAACCTTCTCGGATGAATTGCGGCTAAATGGATGATTGAATTTTGAATCTGACGGAAAATCTCTCGTTTAAAATTCAATTTTCTACAACTTTTTTATTTAACATTTTTTGCTATTTCTTACCACTTTCTTACTAAATGCGCTCAAAGAAGAAAAATGGAAAAATTGAAAAATCTTTCCCGCCCAAAAGGTGCTTCCACAATTAAATGTCAACTTCTGACAATTTTCCCAAAATTTTCTCGTCGAGAGCTTTAATTCAAGTATAAGGTTGAGGGGTCCGATTACGGGAAGTGCCTCATAATTAATGTCAGTGAATCAGTGTTGCCGTCTAGCTTTATATAAGTAGAATATTCCTAATGTTAGATCAAGTGTTTATAAATTCCAGCAGACTATTGTACAGAGTAACCTAGAGTTGAGTGCTGGGGAGAGGCCAATATACAGGGGCGGATCCAGGTGGCGACCGTTCAGGGCCTCGCGCCATAGAAAAACAAAATAAATAAACGGTACCAGAAACTGGCACATACTTTCTCACAAACATATTTAAATTATTAAACACATTCACTTTGACTTCGTAATTGTAGGAGGAGTAGGAGAGGTGATATTAAAGTACATATTAGATTAACTAATAATCACATATTATATTATTTCTCATGGCCATTTTTTTGTCGGTACGTCATAACTTCCTTAAAACATCATCAAATTACATGAATGAGGCATCATTTTAAAGCTTTCCTTAACCGCTACACCGGAAAAATATACAAAACACAATTATACGAAAAAAAATAAAATAAAGAATCCGAAAGTAACAGTGATGTAAGATCAAGTAAGTTGTGGGGATATTTTCCAGGCGTTGGCAACACTGATGATAACAATACCCAGCTGGAGAGCTGCCGTTACACCACTGCATTGCCATTTTTAATTAATTGTAAGCCTAGCCTACGATACTAAATTACAGTGTGTATTTTAATTAAGTGGGATTTAAGTCATTTATAATGCGAATGCTTCGCACGGGTCATCTAGTTATTATTACTTCCTATAACTATAAAACTATTCGATCGAGTTCGAACAAATTAGCACACATGTCAATTAGGCCTGTGTGTCTATGAAAAATTCTATAGGTTTTGAAAAACAACCCCTTTTTTGGCCACAAAACCCCCAAAAATCAGTTATTATTATTAGCTAAAACAGAATTTTAGAAAGATTCTGCTTTTTGTATATGGTAGGGTACATTAAGGGCTACAAATAAGCCAAATTTTATCAAAATCGTTAGATCGGTTTTTTATTAAAAAATAATAACTGATTTTTGGGGGGGTTTTTTCAAAACCTTTTTTCGCGCATCTACACAGGCCTAATTGACATGTTTGGTGCACATTTGTTCGATATCGATCGAATAGTTTTATAGTTATAGGAAATAATAATTATTATTAGTTAATCGCCAGCTAATTCTCTCTAGCTTTGTGTACATACAGACATACATTTTGTAAAAAACACTTTTTTGGACTCAGGGGTCCCACAACGGATATTTCCACAAAAACCACAACATCAATTTTTTTTGTAATCACTGTACTTTCTCTATACTATAGTATAGTGAGAAAGTAATAAATTATACAATTCACACGAATTTATAGTTTATATTGAATATTGCCCGTGCGGAACCGCGGCATATAGGCCTACAACATGCAAATATTAAATAGTAATATTCTAATTATAAAATACAGACGAATTTAGTTAACATGGTAGAGCCTTACACTTGGCATAAAAACTAAATAAATGCGTTATAAAATGTCTACAGATGCATTCTAGTTGATATTTAAGATTACTACTGGGCACCGCACCATATGCAATGAAATGAGTTAAAATCGCTATTAGCAAGAAATGAAGACAAATTTTTTTTCGCATTCCTGCCCTCCATTACAAGATGGACAACAAGCAGACAAGCAACATAATCATATCCCTAATGCTGTTACTTTGTCAAAACTATAATCCTGGTCCCGTTTTAATTAGGCCACCATTTAACATTATTTGGAAATACAAATGTTTATACAGTACTAGAGGGCTCCCCCATGCTCGCTTCGCTAACCAACACCGCGAATAGAAAGGAATGGTCAGAGGGAAGGAGACCCCTCCCTGAGCATGAGCTGGAATGGTACACGGACAGCTCAAAGACTAAAGGGAGTACAGGTGCGGGGATCTGTGATGGATACCCCAGGCAGGAATGTGTGCTGCCAATGGGGGAAAATCCAACAGTGTTCCAAACAGAAATTACAGCTTTATTGGAATGTGCCAGGGAAAACCTAAGACTCGGACACATGAATAGAGAAATCTGTATATACACAGACAGCCAGGCTGCATTAAAAGCCCTGAGCTCAAACGAGATCAGGTCAAAATTAGTCTGGGAATGCGCTGAATCCATCAAACAAATTGCGGGCATCAATGAGGTTACACTCTGTTGGGTTCCAGGACACGCTGGAGTAGATGGAAACGAACATGCAGGTAGGCTGGCAAACAGGGCGTCAGCTTCTGACTTCACAGGACCGCAACCCTTCTGTGGCATATCCAAGATGACAGCCATGCAAGTGGTTGCCGACTGGGCAAGGATGGAGCATAGTAGGAGGTGGAGGAACACTCAAGGCTTAAAGATGAGTAAGCTTTCACTTCTTGATCCATCAAGACAAATTGCATCGGACATCCTGTCATTAAGTAGGTGCAAGGCAAAAGAGGCGATTGCCCTAATCACAGGGCACGGCCACTTCAGGAAACATATGAAAAATATGGGTATCTTTAGCGGAGATCCTAAATGCAGGAAATGTGGCCTGCAGGAGGAGACTGCGGAACACCTTATCTATGAGAATGAGAGGCTTGAGCAGGTGAGTCATAGAACCTTTGGCAGGCTGAACGAAGGACAAACAATACCTCAGGATAACCTTGTCAGCAAGATCCTTAAGTTCAACAGGCTTATGGATCTCGACAAGGGTAACTAAGGGTTCAACATCTTTAAGTGGGAGCGCAATAAGCCCAAGAGGCTGACGTGCTTAAGGTTTCGGACCGCCCACAGAAGAAGAAGAAGAACCAACACCGCGACGAAGCAAATGCAAACACATTATTGTCTACACTATTTTCAAGGGAATGACGATTGGTTACGAAACTCTTATATAGGACGTGTGATTGTTCAGAATAGACCACACCTAAAATTGTTTTGCTAAGCATTTGATTCAAACAGATGATTATTATAGGGCTTGGAGTGAACCCCGTATTTTAACAATTTTCAACCCTTAAAATCCCTTATTTTGCAAAATCCTTTCTTAGTGCACTTCTACATAGTGGTATTAAAGGTACCCTGAAATATTAAGATTCTAGTTACCATAGTTTTGGCTGTACTTTGATTATGAATCAGTCAGTTAGTAAGAACTTCTTTTATATATTTATACAGATGACTGAATATATTAATCCAACATAGCTGAAACGCACGGACCAATTTCAATCAACCTTGGTACACATATTATATTATGACTTACTATCCGGGAAAAATACATTTTGGGAACACCCATAGCACCCCTGTGTATGAGATGGAAAGCAAATACGTAAAAACTTTTGAAAATAAATGTTACTAGAGTCAAAACCATAACTTTCGGTAAAGATGGAGAACAGAGTGACCAGAGGTTTTTTTAAATTTCTTCATATTATGAACGAACACGTTAAACTGATTATAAAAACAAGAAAAATGTCCGCGGGAAATAAAAATTAAAGAAAATACGAAAGAAATAAAAGTAGAAAATATAGAGGTTAACTTCAGTATTTTTTGTATATTTGAACACTAAATAAAAGAAACAAACCACTTATACACCAACAAATATCAACAATAACTTCACTAAACAAAATGAATGAAAGAAATCACGAAAATATATGTCGACCTTTATATAACTTTCCAAAACCTTTAGTTTAAAAACAATAACAATTATCGTTTTTAAATTACATTGAATACCAGTATAAAAGAAGAAACGTATCATTTCTGATTGCCAACGTTGCCACATTGATATGTAATAGGAAAAGATTACGTGACAGTAATCACAACATTTTATTAGTCGCGAATACAAATAATAGTGCTTATATTTTGGTGGGATTTACATTATGACATATTACTTGCAACATTTCATTGGTCGCAAATATAGGCACCAATTCTGGTGGCATTTTGTTAAACTATTTATTCAACTCATTTCTAAGATTTGAATTAAAATCAGTTGACAAAATGGCTGCGAACAAGTGTGACGGTTGTTCCGTATCTTGGTTGGATTGCTGCCGAAAATCTGATGCTGAAATATTACAATTTTACGTAGACCATGGTATTTATAAATGAACCTGTGTGTGTGGTAATAGCAAGTGCAACAACATTCTCGTCATGAATGAAGAAAGTGACTTTATGTTTAGGTGCGGGAAATATTATAGCCTACGTGGAGGAAGGGAAAAGAGACAATGTCGGTTTGTCGCAAGAGCGAAAATAGGTACTTTTTTAGAAAAGTCTAAACTGCCGCCCACAACCATTTTCGTACTTGTTGGCACTCTGTTAATTTCGAGGCACCCTAGGCAAGAACTGCTAAAATCGATGCTTCAAATAGACACTCATACAATCGTCGATTGGTATTCCTTTTGCCCGACAAACCTTCCTAGTTCCCGTGGAGAAAAGAGACACAGATACTCTCCTAGGCATAGTAAAAAACAAGATTCAGCCGGGTACTACGATAATAAGTGATTGTTGGGAGGCTTATAATTGTTTTAGTAATGAAGGTTTTATTCACGAGACAGTGAATCATTCTAAACATTTTGTAAACCCCCTCAACTACACCCATACAAACAACATCGAACGAGATAACATGGCGCGACGTCCGAGATAAAATACCAAAATACGGGCGCAAAAAATATCATTTCGTCGGTTACATGGCAGAATACTTATTTAAATCGAAAATCCCCACCTAAACAGAATTCATAACTTTTCAGTTTCTAGCTTGAGTATGTGAACATATTTAAGTTTGTAACATTTTCATAGTTTACTAAAAAAGGGTTTTAATTCCTAAACATAACTTATACAATATATATGTATATATATAAATAGCCTGAACATATAACTTACAGTCTCTAGTCTCCAGTATGTAAACATAATACTGTATATAAATTTGAAACATTTCTTAGTTTACTATAACAGTTATTTTCTAAATTTAGGCTACATAGGAGCCACTGATAAACTCACTCTAATCTATTTGCAACCAATCTGGCAACCCTGTTCTTATCGCTATTGAAATGGCTGTAGATTGTCCGTATTAAATCCCATAAGCGATTTTTGGTTTGTTAATTAATTGTTTATGTCATATTTGTTTTGGAATGTTTATAGTTGATTTCCCGCGATCAGTGAAGTGTCTAATTTCATTATATATATAAGAAAAAGTGATATATAGTGTAATTCTATTAAAACCTGTAGTCACGACATCCTCCACTAGAACCTAACTTTCTAGATCGCTGAGCTGCATATCGAGACTCCAAAAATATTTTAATACAATAATCTGAATAATAGGTATAGCCTACATTTAGTAGGATGAATTAAAGCAGAACAAAAACATATTGGTGCAATCTGCACACAGATGTGCTTCATTAGCAGTGTTATTACAGTTTAGTTTAAGTACAGAAATCCTTTCTTGTAAAGTAATAGACAAGATTATACTGGAAAAGATAATGCTAAGTAGATACTTTTATTGCATAACCACTCGACTTAATCCTAAATTTGACTTAATAAAATTCTAAACATAATATAAAATAAGCACATAATATAATGGAACTAACTCATTTGTTCCATAATTCATTTTTTTAAACAAATTTAATTTTACCATAAAAACATATTTCTTTTGGTCATAGAAGTATGAACAGAAAACTCTGAAACATTAAATCGGATGGGTAGAGAGCTATAACAACTAAGAACTATTCTATTAACGGTAAAAACACGCTAATCGATTATTCATTAATTCGTATAGTATACTACGCTAAAATTATAACATTATATAGTAACAATTAAAGAAAGGTTAATTCGTATAATATACTACGCTAAAATTATAACATTATATAGTAACAATTAAAGAAAGGTAGGAATTGATGGAAAGTTTTTACAAAAAAAATTCTGTAAAGTACAAAACTTCAGCTCAAATAAATTATTGTCATGAAAATAATAAAAGGTAATACATTTTTGTTTTGTTTACGAGTTTTTATTATAAATTACAAAATAAAAAGACATAATGAATGGACAAAGCAGTTTGAGTGACACGATGCATTACATTTTTTGTAATGTTTTTATGGCAACAAGCACATCTACTTTGGGTTGCACTTGTTACACTGAAGTGATGCATTCCATCTCGACAAATGTCATCAGTAACTCTACTTTTTAGGCCTTTTTTTGACGGACCTGGCTTAGATCTTGCAGTATATGTAGCAAGGTGTTCTTATAATGATGCTCCTTCAGTACGATTGGTATGAATTGTGACAGGTCGGTAATGTAATGCCCTTACTTTTTCAAATTACATGATAAGTTTACTGCGAAAGTCTATGAAAATGCTATAGCAGTTGGTTTATGCAACAGATTCATCACTACTTAATAATCCTAAATCAGGATTAGTGTTGCCTGTTCTTGCAGCTTTATAAGGTTCTCTTTTTGAACCATTTATCGAAATCTGTTTCAACAACACTATATTTTGTAGCCAAAATGTGTAAGATTTTCGTGTAAATTTGTTCAGCACTACGACACCCATAATATGGAATACAGTCTTATTTACACAAACATATCTTGGGAGAAAGAATGTAAGACCACTTTTGTTCAACATATCACAAAGCGTACATACTATTGTAAATTTATCCAATGAATCTTCTTGTACTATAATGACATTCATGTTAATACCTTCAAATGCATATAGAATAGAAACATCAATTTATCAACTACCAATGGATGTTTTCAAGTACATTCCATATCGTGGAACAGAACATTTCCGATAAGTATAAAAAATACATTTTTGTTTGTATTTTTAACTTCTCATTTCCTTTATACACATGTGAATCACATAACTGAGATGATTCATTGGTTGAAAAATAAAAACGTCTGCAAAAATCTAATATTCCACAGCAAAAATTGCTGCTATTCTATCCACTGTTACCCTGTAATATAAAACAAACAAATTATAAACGTATAATGAAAGCAAAAATAAAAATCACAGAAATGATATTCAGATAATTTACACAGATTGTACGCAATATAATCGAAGACACATTTCCAGTGATATACATTTACAATAATATTTGTTTTACTATGGGAAACTTACGAATTTAAAACTTACAGTTAATAATTCAATGCAATTATAAAAACTACAGAGTACACAGATTATATGCTATAAAATCGTTAACACATTTCCAGTGATATACATAAAATATTATTATTATTTATTTTGCTATGAGAAACTTACACATGTACAGTGAATTTCATAAATATTTATAGTTGCAAAATAATTTCAAAGCAATCAAAAATGTATAATGCTTAAGTAAAAACCATTGCGTAAAAAAATAAGACACCTGCAAATTGTACAATTTATAAGAATGTTATTAATAAAATGTAAACTTGAAATCAACTTATGAGAAAGAAACACTATGAATAATAAAATGATTCTCAAAAAAAATTTGATTCTCTAAGGCAAAAAATACTAATAAACATATATGTATATTTTTGTTTTTATATTCTAAACTTTTTATTTCGCATACAAAATTATATCTGCTAGGTCAGTATATGATCAGTTTGAGTACAATTTTCTGCCATATTTTTTTTTTCTTTTTCTTTTCTTTATATACAAAAGAATTACAAAACTGAGATGATTGATAAAACCTGACCGCATTATCATCATCAATCAGTCTTCCATTTAAATCGTAAAAATACTTTAGTCTACTTTGGTTGGAAAATAAAAATGTCTGCAAAAATAAAATTTTCCACTTCAAGAATCGCTGCTATTTTATATCATCCACTGTAATTTTAAACAAATATGTTATAATTAAATAATGAATGCAATTATAAAAACCACAGAAATTATATTCAGTTAATGTACATAGATTATACAGCAGTACAATTTCCAGTGACATACATATATACAATATTTATTTTGCTATCAGAAACTTACGCATTTGCAGTGAATTTCATAAATATTTAAAATTACAAAATAATTTCAAAGCAATCAAAATGTATAATGGCTTAAGTAATAGCATTATTTATTTTATATATTTCAAGCCTCTGGATTATTATTCTAAATATATTTATAGTATTTACCTTTTCAGTCTGATTAAAATAATCCTATTTAAATCTTAATTAGCTACAGCCGTTTCATCTACAGAGACATCAACATGCATCGCGCTCGTCATGAATAAAGTCTATTGCATAAAGACCAAGTAGTAGGATGCATACGGACCCAAAACTTATGTTTATTACAACTCATACAGTGAACTCGGTGACTTTTATATTTTTCAAATGTGTATTTGTGTTTATGTGTTTGTGTTTTTACTGTGTGAAGTTTTGTGTTCATGACAAGCGCAAAGCCTGATGATGTATCTGTGTAGATGAAACGGCCGTAGCTAATTTAGATTCAAATAGGATTATTTTAAACAGGCTGAAAAGGTAAATACAATAAATATGTAGTAACATCACGTAAAAAATATTGTTATAGGCCTAGATCAACAATATTAACTTGCATACAAGAATGTTAATAGTAAAAAATATAAACTTGAACTGAACTTATGAGAAAGAAATACTATAAATAACAAAATGAACAGAGTTTCTTATCAAAAAGTTGATTGATGAACAATCAATCAGCAATGGTTATAGTTACACGATTATAACCATTCATGAAAATAATTTAGAATATTTTCATATGAATTTCTAGACATAGAAACAACAATGTTTCAACTTTCATCGGATGTTTCCCAGTATATTGTGGATCAGACAATAACTGCTAAGAAAAACAATACCAATAAACATTTTTGTCTATTTTTTGTTTATACAGTTTTTCTTTTTGTTCTAAACTTTTCATTTCCTTTATATAAAAAAGGAATTACAAAAAAGTCCTGACAGCATTATCATCATCAGTCTCCACCTACATCCTTAGTTTTTTAGTTGGAAAATAAAAACTCCTGGAAAAACAAAATTTTCCATCTCAAGAATCGCTGCAATACTCTCCACTGTTAACCTGTGAATAAAAATTGAGCTTGACTTGTGAGAAAATATACTTGATAGAATAAACTTTGAACACAAAATCTCACAACTAAGGCGTTTATTAACTCAAACGCATTTCAACGACAAAGTCACCATCTTCAGTGATGCACGAGCTATAGTTTTGACTATTGTAGCTCGTGCATCACTGAAGATGGCGACTTTGTCGCTGAAACACATTTGAGTTAATAAACGTATCAGTTGCGAGATTTTGTGTTCAAAGTTTATTCTATCAAATGTTAACCTGTATAGAAATATAAATTTCTGTTCAAATTTAAAATAAATATATTACAATTGGATAATGAATGCAATTATAAAAACAACAGAAATGATATTCAGATCACTCGTAGATTTCACAGAAAAAAAACAAAATAATCTCCTATATTTATTCTTTTAGATAAACCCCAAAAAAATGTCATTCTAGTATGAAAAATCCAGACAAATTTTTACTTCTGGTATGGATTTGTTTTGCTACAGAACTTGTCAGAGCGACTTAGGAAACCAACATTTTTTAACAAATTTAACGTAAAATTCGACCGTTAGAGCGCCTAGACATATAAACATAACATTATATTGACACCCCAAAACGCTTTCTGGGGACCATGATAGGTGCTCATTGACCACTCCCGACCTAAGGCTTCAACATAAGAGTGACTGCAATAGCTCATCTTCCTAGCTAAGAACAACAGAAATGATAATTCTGTTAATTTACACATACTGTCCGCGAGGCACGAGATGGTCCCTGGAGCTGCCCGTAAACAGCCATGTACTCACCAGGGCTCTATAACAAGGGCTAAACCTTTTCTTTGATCTCTGCACTGTGCCGCCAGTTTCACTCTGACGTCACTGTGCTGATAACTGCAATTCTAGAGCAGTGGGCTCCTTGTGCACGCAGTCGTTAACTCGCTGTTGTAACTCGACGGAAAAGCTTCAGTAAAATAAAACTTAGATATTCTTAATCTACATAAAGTACAGATTCTAACAGTATAAAAACTTTTATTTTAACAGGTATTTTGAATTTTAATAATTGAAAATATTTGAGAACTATCACAGAGTGACCTGGAAAAGTTACTATGCGAGGAATTATTTTATTTTTGGATTATAAACAAACTTCCAGCGGGAAATTTGTAGCCAATGAATTGATCTAAACTATCCAATTCATCGATTTGTGATAAAATGATTACATCATTATGAAATCGTTTTTTAAATGAGCGCGAGGAGGTGCTTTGCCGCCACTCCTGAAGTACAGTTGTTTGATACGGGAATAACGTTTTTGTGCATATTGTTATTTTAACGTAATATAGTAAATCACTTGTCCCCAGGTAATTACACCAGCTAGAAAAAAAGTAAGCATTTTATTTTAACATGAACTAATTATAATTTATAATTAAAATTTGGTATTATTGAAGTGGACACAAAAAGTTAAGTTGGAGGTTAACGTTTAAAAAATAATAACATTATTACGTACATTTAAAGAAATAAAATTAGAGATCAATAAATCGACCACGCAGCTGGACAGCTGACGTGAGTTGAGCAAATTTCCAAAATTAAGTTTATATGCCTATGATTTAGGGTTTCAACCAACAATTTGGGAAATAGGTCTACTCACGAAAGCATTGAACAGTTGTCTGTGTGTACGCAATATATTAGTAGAATTTGTTTCCTCCTAGTGGCCTCGCGAGTTTGCATCACTTGGCTTTGAACTGGGTACTTTTATGGTATTTTACGTTTTTGTCGATTTTGGGGGAACCAAGCGAGCTATAAGGTCGCGTAAAAAATCAAAATGCGCAGAATAACATCCTACATTGTTAGAAAAAACTCTTAAAAATTTTCATTCTCGTAGTAAAAATCTCAAAAAATAGTTACTTCCGGTCAAAAAACGTACTTCCGGTTGTTGAATTTTTTTGGCTAACGAACTCGTCCGAGCCACATAGACAACCAACACGTGTACCAAATTTGGACCAAATCGGACTTAAAATGTGGCCGCTAGAGTGCGAACACATATATACACATATATATGTATATGAATTTTTTTTACACCCCAAAACGTGTTCTGGGGACCATGATCGGTGCTCATTTACTACTCCCGACCTTGGGTCTCACCATAAGGGCCACTGCAATAGCTCATTTTTCCTATGGAAATTCGCTAATGATGGAAAAAGAAAATCGTAACTACCTAAAAAAAATTTTTTCATATTTAATTAAAAGAATTACTTTCTAACAAAGAAATATGCACATAAACGTTATTCCCGTATCAAACAACTGTATTTCGGGAGTGTCAGCAAGGCACCTCCTCGCGGTCATTTAAAAAACGATTTCATAATAATGTAATCATTTTATCACAAATCGGTGAATTGGATAGTTTATATCAATTCATTTGCTATAACTTTCCCGCTGGAAGTTTGTTTATAACCCAAAAATAAAAAATTTCCTCGCTTAGTAACTTATCCATGTCAATCTGTGATAATTATCAAATATTTTCAATTATTAAAATTCGAAATACATGTTAAAATAAAAGTTTTTTATACTGTTAGAATCCGTACTTTATGTAGATTAAGAATATCTAAATTTTATTTTACTGAAGCGTTTCCATCGAGTTACAACAGCGAGTTAACGACAGCGGGCACATTACTGAAATATTACCAGCTGGTGTATCAACATGGTGACGTCATAGGCGATCGATACTGGGTCACAGTAAATGATCAAAATGGTATAGCCCTTGTTATAGAGCCCTGGTCCTCACGCGGTATCACGTTTTTAGCAGGCGCAAAGGCGAGTAACGGAGACTAAAATATTGATATTGATCATGTAGGCTTATGTTAAAATAGATTTTAGTAATTAAAACAGCCGGTTTTTTTTTCAAATTAATTCTATTGACTAAATTCTCAACAAAATCAGCACAAACAATACAGTAAATGAAAAATGTGTACCTAGTAGCTTACAGGTGCTTTAAATATCACACTACATATAAATAAATTGAGTAAATTAAGTTTAAAAAATATACAGTAAAGGAGGTTCTAAAAATCAAAAAGTTATAAAGTACAATAATATTAACCAAATTTAAGTTACTGTAAAATATTTTGTACGAATGTAAGTTTATGCAGGAAGTTTATAAGTTTATACAGTTGTTGTATAATAAATGAGTTATATCAATTAAAGTTAATTTATAATCATATTTATTATACATTTTATTACTTGATGTTTTAGTTTATTGTTATTTGTAAGGAATATAATTACACTGTTCATTAATAATTTAATCTTCTGTCGTTTTTAAACTTATAAATCAAAAAATATTATACTATGCCAAACTCTTCCCGTGTTTTTTAAAAACATATTATTAATAAAATTATTATTTCAACACTACTAATTGGAATTATAATAACTTTTAAGCTGTTATTCTGTTTATCTATTAAAATCCATTTAGTATAATAATTAAGTAAACATACTTACGAACAGTATATATATTTTGTTCTTTCACAGCAGTAATTGCATACATATTTCCAATAATTGCTACTAATAATGTTATTTTGTATATATATTTTTTAAAAAACACTGCAGAATTCCTGTTTTGTACCACGATGCCACGTTCGATTTTAAATAGCATTTGTCGAATAACGATGCTGCGGACATTCACAGCGGCTCTGTACTATGTCATGGAACATAGATACAAGCGCCTTCAAACTAAATCCAGGCAAGGATCCAGGGACCATCTTGTGCCTCGAGGACAGTATTATTATATAGCAAAACAATTCTATATACACAATTCCAGTGACACCTAATATAAAAGAGTATTTGTACTACAGGAAACTTGTGAATTTAAAACTTGCACACTTATACACAGAAACTCATAAATATTAACAATGACTTCATTATTTGAAAGCAATAAAAAAATGTGTAATACTTAGGTAAAAATTACCAGGGTAAAAAAAAGGGTTATAGGCCTACGCCCACAAAGAGTACAATTTACAAGAATGTTAACAGTAAAATGTAAACTTGAACTGAACACGTTTCGATGAAAAATTCATCATCATCAGTGATGAGATGATCGATAAACAGTTTAACAACAGCATTATCATTATGAGAGTCTTCTTGTACAAATTAAAAACGTCTGAAAAATTTTAATTTTCCACCTCAAGAAGAATATCAGCAATACTCTTCACTGTTAACCTGTAATTTAAAATAAATACGTTATAATTGGATAATGAATGCAATTATAAAAACCACAGAAATGATATTCAGTTGATTTGCACAGAATATACAACAATTATTATACACATATTTCCAGTAATATATATAATTACAATATTATTTGTTTTACTATGGAAAACTTATTACAACGACGATAATTTGAACGCTATCAAAAATGTAAAATGCTTTAGTAAAAATAATTAGCCTGATAAAATAGGGTTATTGGCCCAGGCCTATAAATAGTACAATAACAAAAATGTTAATAGCAATATTTATACTTGAAATGAAATTACGAGAAATAGATGCAATAATACAAATAATAAAACGAACACAGCTTCTCTTAAAAACATTTAATACTCAAATATGTTTCGATGTTCATGAAAATACTTAAGAATATTTTCAAATGCATTTTTAGACATAGTGTTAGAACTATAATCAGATTCTAAGTATATTGGGTATCGACAAACAGAACAATGACTTCAAAGGAGAAAAATACTAATAAACGTTATCATACATTTTTTTATTCTAAACTTTACATTTATACACATATGAATCACAAAACCGATGTGATTGATAAACCTGACAGCATATCATCTTGAGTCTTCATCAACATCGATGGTTCCCACAGAAAAAATTTTCTATTTCAAGAACCGCTGCTATATTATCATCCCCCGCTGGGCTGTAATTTAAAACAAATATACTATAATTGGATAACGAACGCAATTATAAAAGCCACAGAAGTGATATTCATTTAATTTACACAGATGATATAGCGATACAATTTTATACACTTTTACATTTAAAAATTATTATACTGTGAACAAAAATATATTGAATAACTAATGCTTCGCTATTGCTTGATTTAATTTTAAGGATGGTTATCCCATTTCATCACTTTGATAATTGAATTGCAAATGTTTTTTGTTTTTTTTTATATCAATTAAGAATAATAATTATAAATTTACAGTTTGTAGGAATTTAGTGAGATTTTTATTTTTATTGTATAGAGGTAGCAACCCCCATTTCAACAACTTAGACTGAATTAATTGTAACGTCTAAACGCTACTGTAGTAATAGTGTGAATTTTTTAGCAAAATCGGTCAAATAGTTTTTGATTCTATAGAGGATGAAAAAGAGTCATTGATTTTTATAAGTAGAAAAAATGACCTAGAACTGCAGTTACTAGATGGAGACAGTGTGGCCATATGGAAGTGGCCGCCATGTTTAACCTAAAAGTAATGACATCTGCTCAGTAGTATAATATAAAGAAGTGTTGTACCTCTTTACAATTATAATAGAAATTACCTCTTTTTTTATACAGGAAAAAGCATGCGATTTAATTGTTACATATTTGATATTTATATTGAAATGAATAATAAAAATTGAGTTGCCTCTTAAAAAGTGTATTCTGTTATTTTGTGCAAAAAGATATAACAAATAGAAAATATAAGCAGATAAGAATTTAGTTTAAACATGACTGCCCGAAAATAGAAAACAAGACCTCACTTGGGCACAATGTCTCTATCTAGTCACTGTACCTAGAACCAGATCGCAGCACCACCTAACAGATCCAACTGTGAATCTAAACCATACAGGGGCCCACTCAAACACACACAAAATTTCATCAAAATTGGTACAGCCGTTTAGGAGTTCAGTGACTAACACACATACAGAAAAATTATATAAGCAGTAATATCTGATTTAATATGAATTTTTAGTGCCAAGTCACAATTAATTACCTTAAAAGAACCGTATTGTAACTTCAAATGAATTTCTTTGTTACTGTATTACATGTTTCGAAGCCGTAGCTTCATCATCAGATACTTCTTTGTTCGTTCACACTGTAGAACTCGTCACACATTAAAAATATTTTTTAAAACACAACGCTTACTCTAACACAAAAATACATTAGCACAATAATGTTTAACACCGGAGTGCGCTCTGTCATGTCCAGCGAAGTACTGTCGGCCGGCACGAATAGTCTTACTGATAATAACCTCGACAAATGTTTGAGCACTGTATCGTACAAACGATGCGACTGGAAAGAAAGTTTATCATTCAAAAATAAATCAGAAGACATTTTGAATGATCAACTTTCTTTCCAGTCACATCGTTTGTACGATACAGCCCTTAAAAATTTGTCGAAAGTTTAACAGAGGTTATCAAAAGAAAGACTATTCGCGCTGCCCGGCAGTACTTCGCTGGACATGACAGTGCGCGCTCCGGTATTAAACATGATTGTGTTAATGTATTTTTGTGTTAGTGTAAGTGTTGTTTTTCCAAACAAAATTTAATGTAAGACAAGTTCTACAGTGTGAATGAACAAAGAAGTATCTGATGATGAAGTTACGGCTTCGAAACATGCTTAGAAATAATGTATGTATAGCTTCCTGGATTGTATATTATAAATAATATATGTATTAGGTTAATATTACCTTGTATATACTCCGTCAATCAATCCAAATTGATTTCCAGATGGATTACCGGTTTTGACGGCTAGCCGTCATCATCAGATCCATACTCAAAATGAAGTTGTTTAGCCTGCTAAGGCGTCGTCTTCTTGTTGGCACATTAAACTTAGTTAAATAGTTAAAAGATAAATGATATAATAAATTAGATTTAAACACATTAACACATAAACATGTTACGATACCACAAATCGTTTCTTACTTAATTAAGTATGCAAACCGATAACGACATCGGTACACTAGAGTCAAATGTGTATGCCGGTCGGTCGTTGATATTGTACGAAACAGTCTGCGTATTGTGCAATCTGGTCCCCTCCCTCAGTCGTATTACTGTGTTGTATAGTTCGTTGGACGGATAGTTAACGACTGAGGGAGGGGACCAGATTACACGACACGCAGACAGTTTAGTATAATACCAACTACCGGCCGGCATACACATTTGACTGTTGCGTACCGACATCAATATCGGTTCGCATACTTAATTAACCCTTAAACCGTTAAGCTAAAATATGGGCTACCGCTCATTTAGAGTTAACACATAATATATTAGAAAAACAGTAAAACGAAACCTAAAGGACTGTATCTATGTTTGCCACCTATCCCACAAATACAAATAAACCCAAAACTAGAATACTATAGCTGAAAATTCAACAAAAAAAACTAAATAACTAAAAACAAACTGATTGAGAGAAAACGCTGTCACCAGGCCCAAACATTCAAAGAATGACAGATGACCAGGATGAAAAGACTGAATTTTCAGAATTATAACTGAACTGTTATTCTAAAACAGGTGAAATTCAACCAGAGTTAACAACCAGAATAACATGCTAACAAATATAATATTCCGGTTGGTCACCTTCGATATAGTTACCAACTGCAATGTTGTCGTCTGTAAGTCTTTAATTTTTCACACATTCTCGTCCACCCTTTAAAATTGCTCGCCCAATAAAACAGAGTATGAGAGACAAAATAGCGCCTTCAACTCAATCCAAATTTCCTCTGGTTTCCAATTCCCACTCTATCAGCGCGCTCAGGATAGTCTAGGGAAACAAAGAACAAAATTCCGGTTTATATTGTTATAATGTAAAATAATTAATAATTAGTAGTGTGATTTATGAAGTGAAAGAATACTTACTTATGTTTTGATGATATGCTGATCAAAAGTGAGGTTAGTGTACAAAATAGCTGGCCGGCAATTGAAGAAGGGTACTGTATCCTATTGCCAACCTAGAGGAGGAAGCAAAGAAATTCCCTCTAGACGTCATTATGTGTTATTCAGGGAAATAAACTTGGGCACAACTAAATAAATAAAATAAAATAAACTTCAGGGCACAACTGTTTTTTGGCATTGTGAAAAAAGGCCCCAATAATGATATTAGTATTTTTATTACAAAATAGTAAAACTAATGATATTAATCACAAAAGCACAAATCAGGTTCAGATTTCCCTCAAGGCCAGGACCTAGCAACTCACTCCCACCGTGATTCACAGCTGAGGCACTGAGAAAAAATTATCAATATATTTACATAAAATGCCTGAATTTTGACGCAATCTTCACATGAGTACTTCGTAATCGTATTTCTATCTAAAAAGTACAGACTTTAGTCATCTTTATACTATCCCAAACACAAAATAAACTAGCAGATTCAATGAGACAGTGCTGCTTGTTTTTTTTTTTTTTTAGGTTATTTCTTAGATAAATTCTGCGACACAAATCCTTGCAAGAATGTACAAGGCCTATTTATTCATTTTCAGACTGTAACTCATTCAGAATTCAATTGAAATCATTAGCCCCAGAATTTACACCATTGTCGCACTTACACAATCATATTCGATATTTCCAATCGCGTACTTCATAGCCACAAACAACATTGCAGCATGAAGCCACCGTATGAGTTTACACTCTATAAAATAATGAACGGACTGTACAGCTGATTGTTGTTGAACCATGGCAGCTGATATTATGGTCGTAGTGTGGGTAGAAAACAAACTAATTCACTAGCGCAGGTAATTCAAACAACAGAAACAACGATTCGCTAGGACTTAGGTTAATGCTTTTTCCTTTGCTTACTACTCCGGAAAAACCTTTCTTCCTTTAGAAAAAAATAATTAGGAAGCAAAATAAAAACGCAAAACAGTACAGTTTATAATCACAATTAAATCTATTTACTAATATGTACAAATGTAACACAACACAATCAAGTAAAGTTATGATTAAAAATGCTTTTAACAAAGAAAGGAAATCGATTACTATCTTAATATAAGAACACCATACTAAATTCTTAGTATATTATTTAACCAGAAAGTATAGTGTAAAAAATGTATAATTATGAATAAGACATGATGTTATAACTAAAAAACAATTTTTTTAAATGTAAATTAATAAGATCCATCCACAACACCTTACTTATGTTGTGTCATTACTGTTTAAGGTCAAAGAAAGAATGAACGAGTGTAAAAGAACACAATTATTAATAAAAGTGCACGATCATCACTATCAATGATCTACGTCAAGAGGAGGTATAGGATTGTCTTTGTAATGATCTTCGTCAAACCAATCTTTGTGGTCCTCCAAGTACCTGCAAATGTTGACTTATTTTAGTAAAAATAACTGTACAAACATGTTTCTTTATATCAATTTCATTTCATTTCATTTTATTTCATTTCATAGCCGTGATACAAAATATTGTTTGGCCAGGTCAAATTACCAAATCTCGCTAACATTTACATTTTTACAAAAACTAATACATATACATAAATAACTCAAAGATCATGAAATTACA
>JAGFPH010009970.1:0-13148 GCA_018207615.1 Philaenus spumarius
TGGTTAGCGAAGTTGGAGTTGGCGACATTGCTTCTGTTATTGGGAAGGTGTTCTTTGTATCTACATAGAAAAAAACTTAGATACAAACAAAGTTAAGACCAACAAATTCATCCCATCAGAATACACCAACTTACTGCCTAATGTTTAAAACAATATTAAAAAAAAAAAAAACTCAATATCACTCTCGCCTTCCGCACAAACAATAGTATCTCGTCATCTCTTAAACGTAGAAACAAGATTCCATTGAAAAATAAATCTGGTGTGTATAAAATAACCTGTCCCGACTGTAACAAATATTACATAGGTCAAACGGGGAGAACATTCCTATGTAGATACAAAGAACACCTTCCCAATAACAGAAGCAATGTCGCCAACTCCAACTTCGCTAACCACTTGTCTGGGACAATCACAAACCAGGTGACTTCCATAATAGTGTAGTCATTGCATTTATGCACGAAGGGCGGAATAATGAACGCACAAGAGGAGTTCGAGATTTATAGAGCTTTTAAAAGCAATCCTGATGAAATTTTAAATGACCAACTATCTTTCCAATCTAATCATTTGTACGACACAGCTCTCAAATACCTATCTAAAATCAACATAATAGTGATTAGCATCAGTAGGGCACACAGCTCGTACCGACAGTGCTTCACCGGATTCTATAGTGTGCACACCGGTGCTGGACAAGACTGTTTTAATGTATATGTGTTTGTGTATGTGTTATGTGTTGCAAATAATTTTAATGTATGATGAGTTCCTCTATTGAACGAAAAAACGGAATTATCCGATGATGAAGTATTACTTCGAAACATGTAATTAAAAGTGAAGGAGTAAAGAGAATAACAATTTGAAGTCACAGGACGGACCTTATAAGGTAATTCATTTTTATAATAATCACTGTCCCTAAAATATTATTTTTTTAAATAAGGATTTCATTGTACTATTTATATGACATTAAAATAATGCTATTTAAAATAGTGCTGTAAGTTAAAATAGTGATATTTTAGTTATGTAAAACCCACACTTTTAGCTAGTGTAATTTTGGCCTAACCAAGTTTTTTTAAATTTAATATTTTTTAAATTGATTATTTAAATTGCATTAATGTTGTTTTATCACCCGAAACAAAATTTAAGGCTAGGTCCAGATCACCCCGTATACGGTTTATTTTGTTTTTGTTTTTTTGTAAAACGAATTGTTTGGCATTTTAACCACCACAGCTGCCAAGATAACAATTTTCAAGATAACAAGCTGAGACTCAGCATAAATGTTTAAAATATATATTTTAACTCATTTGTCAAGTTTCAATTCGATATATTAAAATTCGGCCAATTTAGAATGAGCCAACGCTTCATATATGAAAAGATGTCCCCTTTTAGTGATTTCCCCTGCTGCAAAATACATAACTACATTATCGATTTTTTCCAGACAAACCATTGCTCAGAAGAAATAAATACACACAACCTTTTTTGTTGAAAAATACCTCCCCTACACGGTGCTATTTTTTATTTTTCTCTATCTTCATCCCAGCTCAAAATATTAAGGATAATCGAAAAAAATATTATAATCGATTTTTTTTCGACTTTGGGAAATCGATAGACTGGTAAACTTTTTTTATGTTAATCTATATACTTTAAGGTACTTACAAAAAAAATCAGCCGTATTGTAAATTACTGGAACTTTTGGTCTAAATTGACCCCTACCGACTGGCCTAGAGGATGTGCTAGAGGTATCAAAATATAGGTTATGTCAATATCATAATATCAAAATTGCATGACCATTTTTTTATTAGAATTTTCTGATTAAGAAACACTGTTTTCTATCAGATTCCAGGGGGAGAAAATTGTTTACTTCATTTTTATGCTAAAAAGAGCCTTCGTATAAAATTTTAAGTTTCTAATATGACTTTTAATTTTTTGGGTTTTTTCTTATTTTTTCCATAACATGGAATCTAAAGCCCTTATAATAGCTCATAATTATATTTTCTTAAAACAAATATTTTATTAAGCTACATATTTCCCCTTTTATTGTTAAAAATTCCACCGATTAAACGCAAAAGCAACAAAACTGTTTTTTGAAACCTTTGAACCACTCCAAACCTCCCACCCAAACCTCTTCCGGAGTTGGATATTGATAGACTTTGTCTACAATGTTTATGATGCACAGAACCTTTAAACAAAATATCTCACCTGCGTGTATTAATTCTAACAAAAACCTTATTATTAATCAATTACCCTTACTTTAAGGAAAATATATTAATAACATTATACTTTATTTAGTTATTTTACACATTCAGTTTAAAAATATTAAAAATGCATTTTATGTTCAATGCTTTAAATGAGTTTAAATCTAAAAATCCTTATTACATTTTAACTGAATGTAGTGTGTTCTTTAGATTTTGTCTTAGTGCTTCTTTTTCGTTTGAACTACAGAATTTTGTCTTAAAATTTGCGTGTCTTAGTTTACTTGAAGTTTACTTCAGTTTTGACCTAGGTTTCTTAATATGTATTGAACTTACCATTCTGGTATCTGTATTTTTAATCTAGGTTTCTCAAAAACTGCTGGAGATACAGTTCTGTGTTTTTTTTATTATTAAATTTTTCAGATTTAAAACCGTATAAAATCATTAAATTTACAGATTAATGTTTGACCCAGTAATATTAGTAGGGTTTAATTGACATTTAGTCGCAGAAATTATATAAACACCATTAGCCATAAATCATTAACGGAGTGTTTTGGGACTATTATTATATCAAGATTTTCATATTTTTTACATCTGCGAATTATGACAGATTTGATCTGAAACACTTTTTTTACGTAAATAATTAGATATATAGTTTAAATACATAAAGTGTCTGCAAAGTGGTTGTTATACCCGTAATGATCCATTATTGATTATTCTACCATGAGACTCGGTTATTCTGTTATTAATTAACTTTGTGTTCCGCGACAAACCAATGCAATCAGATTATTGTATATTATGATATTTCAACATTAATACTATCGATTAAAATAGAGGAACTTTGATCTAAGAAGGATGGTGGGGTAGCGGTCACCTATACATAATATAAGACAGATATCTAAATAGAAACGCACCATCTCCAATAAATCGAATTACGACATGAGTAATTTCACCATTATTGTTTAAACAATTAATAATCAATACTTTCAACTAATTTTGATATTGACAACTAAAAGAAACAATATAATATGTAACACCAGATGTTAGAAATATATTGCACTAAGCCTTTTTTGTTGATTTTTGTTCGTGATTTATTTTAACCGATCGAAAAAACTTGTTAGTTGTAAGAATAGTGATATAATTCTAAACTTGCCAAGTTGTTTGCTATAGTAATAAAAGTAAATACTTTCAATAAACATGTTTTGTTTCAGTATAGGTCTAACTTAAATGTTTTGGTTCAAAACAGCTGGTTTATTTGTAAAATGACACAACAGATGTTTGGATATAATTATAATACAGTAAGCATTTGCCGTAGATTTTTGTTGTTAAAGAAGTTGTTGGCTGTGGATAGTAATCAACTCATTCTAAATTTGATAAGTTGGTAGGAATGCTAATGAATTTATAATATGCAAACAAGTAATTCTAAGCTTTTGATCTGAATCAGCTGTTTTATCTATTAAGGGGCTGGGAGTAAACCCACAAATTTTCACTAATTTTACGCTTCAAAATTACAATTGTGCAAAATATGTTCCTAGTGTGTGTCTATGACCCCACACAAATATACCTTTAAAAGTTCGTACTTTTTATCTTAACCCTTCACCGCATAGTGTTTCTATCAGGACCCAAACTACTATTTTACATACTCGGGCCTAGAGAATGATCCATTACTAAGAGCTCAATTGGGAGAGCCAGATTTAAGCCCTAGTGCAAATGTAGTTGCTAGATTGACGAGAAATATTCCTACTGATTGTCACTATAAAATATATTTTGACAACTACTACACCACACTTCCCCTCCTCGTGTTTCTAGAAAAGAGAAATATCCACAGTTTGGGTACTTTATGGTGAAACCGGTTTCAAAACCTGAAACTCACAAATGAAGTTATTTAATAAAGAGCCTCGTGGAACTTCTGAAGAATACACGACAACCATAGATGGAATAGAGGTATCTGCTGTTGGATGGAAAGACAACAGAACCGTTTCTTTGGCTTCAACATTTAATTTGTTGGAGAAGAACCAAAAACTTCTGTTAAAAGTTATGACAGACGAATAAAAAAAACTGTTCAAGTTGATTGCCCAAACATTGTAACCATCTACAACAAACATATGGGAGGAGTCGATCTTCTTGACAGCCTAATAGGGAGGTACAAAAAAAGCTTACGTATCAAAAAGTGGTATTTCAGGTTGTTTCATCACTTAGTGGACCAGATGATAGTAAATGCATGGCTACTACACAAAAGAAGCTGTCAGCAGAAAGGGGAGTCTCACAAATTAAAACTTAGTGACATTCGGCAAAAACTTAGTGTTGCGCTGTGTAAAACTGGACAACCCATTACACCAATAAGAGGCCGTCTTACGTACTGATGTAGAAGAACAGTTGCAGCAGAAAAAAAAGAAAGGGTCCTACAGCACCAGCTCCACCAAAAGACATCAGATTGGATCAAGTGTCTCACTGGCCAGAGTTTTGTGAAAGTCGCCAGCTATGCAAACTTTCCAATTGTTCCTCAAAAACATACTTAAAGTGTGTTAAGTGTAATGTGTACTTATGCTTGTATAACAAGAAAAATTGCTTTGTTACATACAACAACAATAAAACTCCTAAAGTGAAACAAAATTAAGTTAAGCCTAGTCATTTTTAAGCTGGGAACTCTTTCTTCAAAAGTAGGCCTAAGTTTCACAATTGAGTATGACCTAACTTTTTTAAAGATTATTAAAATTTAAAATAATACATTTATATATTTTGTGTTTTATTTATTTTGTATTTTGATTGTGTTATAAACTGTTTCTCATAATTAATTTCATAAAAGTGAAAACAAATTGTAAAACATTTATGCAA
Source organism: Philaenus spumarius (assembly GCA_018207615.1). Taxonomy (NCBI): domain Eukaryota; kingdom Metazoa; phylum Arthropoda; class Insecta; order Hemiptera; family Aphrophoridae; genus Philaenus; species Philaenus spumarius. The sequence goes on from JAGFPH010009970.1 coordinate 5,016, forward strand.
AGAAAGTGCAAATCATTAACAAAAAACTGACCGTCAACGCTTAGCGTACCTCATGAGACCCAAACCTAATTTTGGACCCAAAGCGATGATAAATAGTGAGTCAGAATTTTTTAAATATTTTTACCAGTTTATGTTATACATAACCTATGTTATGTAATTTTTTTACAAGAAAATAAAAATTATGCAGTTAAGGGTTAAGCAGTTTTTACTCTACGTTGATTCTATGTCAGCCAGTCAGTCAGGACGAAGCAACTTGTATATCGATTTATTGTCATTTAAAAAGAAAGAGTCTTAACTTACACTTGGCATAGGGCATCCTGTGAACGTCGTTCCCGCTGCTTCCATTAAAGAGGGAATGAATTTGGGAAGTATTATCATACTATCCGAGCAGGCCTTGTTGAGTCGAAAATTGATATAATTTCTCCGCCAGACTCCCTTTGTAAAAAGCGATATGTCCGCAAGTACCTGGAACGAATATAATATATATTATATAAAAGTGAATGTCTTTATGTGTTCGAGCTCATAACTTGAGCACCGCAAATTCGATGTATTTCGTTATTTCCTACTGATATGTTCAATATCGGTTTGATCCAAATCGGTTAAATACTTGGACTTATTAATTTGACGGTTTTAATTAAAAGTTTCATATAAAGCCTTTTTTCTACAATGATACTGCCGTTACATATACTGAAAACTAATTGTGATTAGGAATGTTAATGAAATTGGTTGAGTGCTTCTCGAATTATAACCACATATAATTATATATATTGCCGAAAATTGGTATAGCAGTATTGGTAGCATTGGATGGTTAGTATAGTTAGCCTACCATAATTGTACCAGTTAAATAATTAAATCATACATAACTTTGTTTTCCTGTCAGAACGAGGGCCAACCAACTGCCCGGAATGCCGAATTAATAAGTATTGGTCACTGAATTTCTAGTCAACGGTCGAGATAGCACAAGAATCCGAATGGATCAAACAGTGAAGGTTAGAGATCGCGCAGAAAGGTTATAACATAGGCCTATTCTCGTCTCTGCAAGTCACAAGCTAATCTCTAATGCAGTACTTCAATGAAGAGAGAACATCATTTAGTTGAAGGTACAGTTTAGACTCAATCAAGGAATGTGTCTGGTTTAATATGTTTGTCCTCCCTGTCTTGACTTTCTCCCCAAGCATGGCTTGGCTGTACAACCAATTCCACAGAAACTATTTTCATTAATTACTGCTATATATGTTTACTGTATATATATATATATATATATATATATATATATATACATATATATATATATATATATTTACTGTGGTCTCCACCCTGCTCTCTTTGCTTACCGACACCGTGGTGAATCTAATGCAAACAGATTATTAGCGAATTTCCATAGAACAAATGAGCTATTGCAGTGGCCCTTATGGTAAGTCCTAAGGTCGTTAGTAGCAAATGAGCATCGATCATGGTCTCCAGAACACGTTTTGGGGTGTCATTAAAAATCATATGTATATATGTGTTACCAATCTAACGGCCGCATTTTAAGTCCGATTTGGTCCAAATTTGGTACACATGTTGGGTGTCTATGTCGCTCGGATGAGATTGTTAGCCAAACAATCCAACAACCGGAAGCACGTTTTTGACCGGAAGTAACTATTTTTTTAGATTTTTCCTACGAGAATAAATGTTTTTTCGAGTTTTTCTACAAATATAAATGTAGGATATTATTCTGGTTTTTTACGCGACCTTATAGCTCGCTTGATTTTCCCAAAACCGAACAAAATGCAAAATACCATAAAAGTACCCGGTCCAAAGCCACGTGGGGGGATTTTACCTTCTGACCGGCCGCATTTTAAATCCGATTTGGTCCAAATTTGGTACACATGTTGTTTATGTCGCTTGGACGAGTTCGTTAGAAAAAAAATCCTACAAGCGGAAGCACGTTTTTGAAAGGAAGATTTCTTGAGATTTTTCCTACTAGAATAAATGTTTTTTTTTAGAGTTTTTTCTACAAATATAAATTTAGGATGTTATTTTGCACATTTTGGTTTTTTACTCGACCTTATAGCTTTCTTTGTTCCCCAAAAATCGATCAAAACGTAAAATACCATAAAAGTACCCATACTAAAACATAGGCCAATAAACTAAATTTTTGTAATTTACGCCAACTCACGTCAGCGGTTTAGCTGCGTTTTCAAATTATTGTTTGCTCTAATACTTTCACGGAAATTACTATTGATTATTAAAAATGCATTTGGATATAAGTAGAATGGTGGCTTTTACATTATAATGTAAGACAGTCATGGAAATAGACACGCCCCTCCCCCGCCAATAATTGGAATTATAAATCATGAGTTGTAATTGAACCACTGATTGGAAAAAGGGAATAAGCACAATTTTTGGCGATTTCAATCTGATATAGCAGTTTTGTTCATTTAATATAGCTACATCATTGAGTGGAAAAAGGTAATATTATCTGAACTCTATAGGGGAGATCCAGACGGTGCTATTTGTTGTTGGTTGGAAGAAGGGAATAACTGCTGTACTTATTTCCTTCTTCCACTCACTGCGCGACACCACGGTACATTGTGTTTCGGCCGACAGCCACTAGAGGTCTCTCTCGTTTCAAAACAAACTATTCCCTGTGTTTTGTTCCATGTTCTATGCACTTCTGAAGTGTGATGATTGTTGTGAGACAGTTTGTATATTATCTAGGCCTACAGTTTTTGTGATACATAGCAGTTTGTTTTAACTGGAAGTGATTAGTGTTGATTACAGGATATAATTTGGAAACATTTACGAGCATTTTAATAAATAACAAGCAGAAGGTGGTAAGATAAAGCTGGCTTTGGTGAGTTTTAGGCTTCTGTATTTGTTCCTAACCTCACTTTGACCTAAGCCTAGTTTTCCAGAACATGTCTAGCAATGAGGATCTTGGCCTATTGCCTCCTAAGCGTAAAAAGGGTGTTAGAAATACTTCTAATTATGTAAAAGAAAAAAGGAAAGTAGCCAGAATGAAAGGGGAAGAATATGTAAATAGTAAAGGTCAAACCGTTCCTGCAAAAAAAACCGGTTCTGATTGTAATTGTAAATATAAATGCTGTAGTAAGTTTTCTCAAGAAGATAAGGATAACTTTATTATTTCTTTATACTCAACAAGAACAAAAAATGAGCAGGACACCTTCCTCATGGGTAATATTGAACGTTTTGATGTTCAAAGGTCAAAATCAGGTAACGATAGTAAGAAGAAAAAGAATTCTTCTTTTAAGTACTTCGTGATTAGAGACACTGAGCGATTGATTGTTTGCCGTGAAGCCTTTCTTAGATTGTATGCCGTTTCCAACAAACGTGTTTTTCGCCTCACAACCTTGCTTTCAAAAAATGAAACACCCAAAGACAATCGCGGTAAGCACAATAATAGAGGCAACCTACTGTCTCCTGACGCCATCGGTAAAATAGATTCTCATATTCAAGAGTATCCTACAAAAATCGCTCGTTACACAGGAAAATCTGTGACTTACCTCGATAGTACATTAACAGTGAAAAAGATGTACGAAATGTTCCAAGAGAAATATACTCAATTCAAAGACATTGTAAAATATGAATACTACCTTAGGCATTACAACTCGAACTATGGCTTTAGGTTCGGTAGGCCACAAGTGGATGTATGTTCGACCTGTGAAGAACTAAATGTAAAAATAAAATCACCATTTTTGAATGAGATATCTAAACGGTGTGCTGTCGCAGAACTTATAGTTCACAAAAGAAGGTCCAGTAAATTTTACAAAAAGTTTGAAGAAATAAAAAAATTAAGCACAGTTAACCCAAAAGTAACTGGGTTGGCCTTCGACTACATGCAAAATCTTGCTCTGCCATTCATCCCTGTCCAAGACATGTTTTATTTACGAAAACTATGGCATTATGTGTTTGGAATTCATAATCTCGCCAATAACCAATCAGTATTTTATACTTATCATGAAGGACAAGGCTGCAAGGGACCAGATGAAGTATGCACATTTTTGAGTCATTACCTGGAAAACTTTTTATCAGAATCGGTCACTGACTTGCATATTTTTAGCGATGCTTGTGGCGGTCAAAACCGTAATAATACGATGAATAGGATGCTTTCTAGCTTGACCGTGTCAAAGCGCTTCAAAACGATTGAACAATATTTTCCTGTCCGTGGCCATAGCTTCCTGCCATGTGACAGGAACTTTGCTGTGATAAAAAGAGAAATAAAAAGACATGACAGAGTATATTTACCAACACAGTACAATCATATGATATCTATTTCAAGAAAAGCCGATACAGGTTTTCGAGGTTCAAAACGAAATGATTTTAGATTTAAAAAAATGGTGGAAACCTTTCTACAAAAAAAATACTCGGAGTATTGCAGATAATAAAATCCAATTTCAAATAAGCAAATATAGACACTTTATTTATAAAATGGACTCACCAGGTTACGTACAGGCTCATGAGTTTATTGATGGTGTTACAACTGACATTTTTAATTTACTGAAGAGTAACGTGAAGGAAGTACCACTGCCAACTTCGAGAGCGTATGAAGATGGTCAAGTTCCCATTAATAAAAAGAAGGTTCAAGATGTGGTAAAGATCATAAAGTACATACCCGATGAATATAAGGAATTTTACAACACCATTGCTTCTTGGAAAACAACTGAAGTACAAGAAGAAGAAAATCTTGACGAATAAAAGACTTGTGTTTTTCATTCTTTTGTATCAGTAAACAATGTTATACACTATATTGCAGTTTTTCATTAATTAACCTACCATTAATAGTGTATTCAGGTGAAAAACATTAAACTTATGAGAAAAAATTTGATTGATTGGAAAAAGGGAATATTTTTTGATTTTTTAAAAATTTGTTAAAATTTAAATTTTTTAGATGGATTGTTTTTTATGATATCATTTTGTTTCTTAGTAGGTTTGAAACAAATCTTCAATTATAAGTATTTTGAAAATATTAAAAACTAACTCTCTATACAGTTTTTTTTCGTTTTTGGAAATCACTTCATCACGCAGTTATTCCCTTTTTCCAATCAGTGGTTCAATTTTACCATCAATATTAAAATAATTAATAATTAACATTAAGAGCAAATTTGGCTGTTGCCAATTAAAGGAAACAATATAATATGTTACATCAGATGTTTGACTTGCAATAAAGTAATTATTTTTTGTAGATTTTTCTTTTGCTTTCACCTAATCTAAAAAAACTGTTAGTTTTTAAAATAATTACCTGAGTCGAAATTTGTCAAGTTAGTCATTATGGTAAAGAATGTAAATGCTTTTGTTTAGTATAGGCCTGACCTAAAATTATGTCAAGATTTTTTATTGATTTAAATCAGCGGTTTTATTTATAATATGTAAAAAATTAATTAATATTATAATATTTATAATATGTAATTATTTTTTGAATTGAATTATAATACTGTTAGCTTTTTTCGATTATTTTTTTGTGTTTGATTCTGTTCTACTAACCTAATGTAAATAGTTGTTGCTTGTGAGGAATAATAAACTGATTCTAAATTTAAATTTGGTTGCTACTACGGCCTAATGAATGTAAACAAACATGTGTTGCAAAGCTCTTGATATGAATCAGTTGTTTTATCTGTAATATTGCTGGGAGTGGACATATTCATTTTCTCTATTTTTATGTTTTTTTGTCTTACTGATTTTCGAAGAATATAAAGACAAATTTTCGTAGTGTTATCTTTAATAGTTTTTTATCTACGTTTTTTCTATGCCAGTCAGTAAATCAGTCAGTCAGGACAAAGACACTTATAATACCAAAAAAAAAAAAAAAACAAATACTTAGGAAAAATAATCACCGAGTGCCAAAGCCTACCAAAAACTTCTTTATGAGAACATTTAATTTTTTGGCTCCGTGGTTGTTTAACAAATTACCTCAAGACATTAAATGCTTGGAGAGTCCGAGAAAATTTCTTAGTTGCTGGTTTGCAAGGATGTAGAAGAGTTATTGTACATCCCGCAGTAACCGCTTTGTAGGAGCAATACATTTCTTGGTCTGGTGTTGACCTTTTTGTATTTGAGCGTCACTTTTCTTTTACTATCGTAATACCCTTTGAAGCGGAAATTGTGGCTGTATTATATTCCATTTTCAATTTGTTAGGATAAATTAATGTTTCGTGAAGGTTTTAAATGTATCTGGATGAAAGGGGCATGTTGTGATGGCAGGGATCCTGCACTCAAGGTACTTGATTGTATATCTTAATATTAATATAATTTGAGTAAAAAAAGTGATTATAACTTTCTTTTGGGAAATAGGAATTTAAATGTATTGTTACTGCAGCCGCACTGAATTCTGTTTTAAATTAAAATTTTTGTTTATAATTTTTGTAATGGAACCCCTAAGCAGGCGGATAGCCTTAGGGGCCCTATATTGCGTTTTCTCTAGGATAAGTATTTTATTTCCTGAAAGAATTGGTTTTTTTATAAATGTGTATTTTATTTTGTAAAATTCTATTGTAGTTGTTTTATAATTCTTGTTATTTTAAGTTAGTTTGTATTATTGTCATATTTAGAGTTATGTATAAATAGAAAAGGAAGAAAATACAAATGTATTTAATTTTGTTCAAAAGCAATAAATAAATAAATAAATGTATGCTTAAGAGAATGTTGTATGTGCAAATACTTACCTTCATGCTGTCACTATAACCATGGGGAAGTGTCACATTATTAGAGTACAATGTTGTAGTTCGGTTGTAGACATTGAATTTGGTTCCAAACTTCATGATATCAGAGCCGGTCGGCATGCCGCTGCATTCGTATAACTTGTGAATCACTAAGTCATATGGGCCCTGAAATATATTATAGAATTACATAAGTGAAGCCGGCATAACTGTAGTTAATAACAGAACTTACAGTGAGGAATAGATTACTGAAGACAGTCTTGCGATTCATCAGCAGTCACATATTTTCGTGCTATATCTGGTGTAAAATCCTTTGGTCTGTCTATTTTTCAAGTGAAAGTTTTAAGTTGCTATAGGGTAAACTGGCCTGGATCAGAAGAAAAGTGAAACACTTAAACTTTTACGGCTTCAAAGGGCTTTTTAAAGAAAAGAGTGGGAGAATCGTTTAACACGCATGCGCAATGCAAGAAGCAAAAGAGAGAGGGAACCATTTCTACGGTTTCCGTCGCATACGTCATAGATAGTCTACGGGCATGCGCCGTGTGTATTGTGTTAATACGTATCATAAGGAAACAGTACACGATGCGTATTATACCGTACATTAACCGAAATATTTTTGATATTTATTTAATGTTTGTAGAAGTACTAAAGGTAATGGATGAAATCAGCTGTTGTATGTTTCAATGGTAGTTGATTGTTTTCAATTCTTTTTGTTTACATCGTTCTTAAAAAAAACTACTTATTCCTACAAACAAAAAACTACTGAGAATATGTCGTAAGTTATTTTCAACATGTTAATCTGTTCACCGCCAGTATACCTACATTTATAAATGAATAGAAGCTCAACCATTTATTTCTCTATCAAAATGACAATAATTCAGACCAAGAGTCCAAGATATTGATAGTTATATATCGTGAGATAAACTATAGTTTTCAGTTTGAAGGCATAATTTGTTTCTTAGCTGTCGAGTATGAAAGTAAACAAAAATGATTGTAAAAATACAAAATTTAAAACTATGTTTAATCTCAAAGCTGATCATATAATACATCAAAAGCACAGAGAGCAATGCATACAATCAACTGTTTGTAGAACCTAAATAATTTCACTTTTAACACGCGAGAGTCATGTTCTTTTCTTTAGCGGTTTCTTTTTTCTGCACCTTTATGGTAATTCATGCTTTCATTGATTTTTTGATCATTCATTTTTTTTTTCTAATTACTGTTCATTAATATACAGGCTGGCTGGTGGTAAGTGTTGAACATGTTTTTGTGATAACTACATGGTACTGGTGACAAACAAAATAGCGTAAATTGTCCCTTGTGCGGTATTTGAAAAGAACCGAGCAGAAATAAAACACCAGTTATGAGAACCCACACATGAGAATATGGTGTAGCACATGATAAAGTCACATGATAGGTGGTGTCTCGTTGAAGAATTTGTCACAAGTATCACAAAACAGAAAGAGTGACAATT
>JAGFPH010009970.1:23499-35219 GCA_018207615.1 Philaenus spumarius
CACCTATGGCCCTAGAGGAAGCTAATACCAAATTTCATTCCAATCCGTTTGGTAGTTTTGGAGAAATCGTGATGAGTGAGTCAGTGAGTCAGTGGGTTTTGGCTTTTATATATATAGATATATATAGATCTTAAGTAATAAAAGTAGGCCTACTATTGTCATAATAATAAAAGTTCAGAAATTATGATTTTAGTAAATTTGATCCCCCTCCTAAAATTTCGAAATTTTTTAAACCCTTTCTTAGTAAGCACCTATGGCCCTAGAGGTAGCTGCATACCAAATTTAATTCCAATCCGTTCGGTAGTTTTGAAGAAATAGTGATTTAATAAATTTGATCACCCCCAAACCCCCCCAAAATTTCGAATTTTTTTAAACCCTTTCTTAGCGAGCGTCTATTTCCCTAGAGGAAGCTACATACCAAATTTCATTCCAATCTGTTCGGTAATTTTGGATAAATCGTGATTTAGTAATGTTTACCCCAAACCCCCCTAAAATTTCCAATTTTTATAACCCTTTTTTAGTGAACACTTATGGCCCTAGAGGAAGCTACATAATAAATTTAATTCCAATCCGTTTGGTAGTTTTAAAGAAATCGTGATTTTATAACTTTGATCCCCAAACCCCCCCATAAATTTCGAATTTTTTCAAACCCTTTCTTAGTGAGCACCTATGGCCCTAAGGGAAGCTACATACCAAATTTCATTTCATTTCGTTCGGTAGTTTTTGAGAAATCGTGATGAGTGAGTCAGTAAGTGAGTGAATGAGTGGTATTTCGCTTATATATATCTATATAGCTATAGGGGTGTATAGATTTCCCTTTTTTACATGTGTAGGTTCTAAGTCAGTTTCGAAATATGTGTGGTAATGGTTTTTGTCAATAAAGTGGCGTGCAAAAATGACGTATCGCTATTGATGTTCTTTTCCAGCACTTATTCTTTAAATAATTCTATATTCTTTAAACCTTTTATTATTAATTTATAAATTTAATTATTTATTATTGATTAAATTTGTCACTCTTTAGTTTATAAATGCCAGTTTAAGCTTTAGTTGACATGTTTCTGGCCAAGTAATTGAATATTGTTGTTAGTTCGGAATGTAATTTGTAAGGTTGAGTTTTTTTTTAATTATTTGAAATAATTTTTGGTAAGATGTTTCCATACACACTTGTTATGAAGATCTGCTTTCCTTTATGCTTTGGAGGTATAGTAATTTTCTTTTGTTTAGTAATATAACTTATCAACACTCTGATGATGGAGTAAAACTCCGAAACGCGTAAGTGGTGTAATGAGAAATAAGTCACGTGGCGTAATCTACATACATGGTAACTTGTTATTTCATGCAGTAGAGGCTCATACTGAAACAAAAATACAGCCAAGTAACTGTTTTCACTAAGCATAAAGTAAAACTCTTCCAAGTAACTGCGAGATATTCTTCCTAAATGGGTACAATTTCCAACAATGGAGCTACTTCATATTTTTACTATTCAAACTATAACTGGGTGTAAACAGTTCAGAATAATTACGTTTTAACAATAGAAACCCATTTTGCAGTCTTCCAAAAGTTTATCTCTGCTTTTCTTAGTCTCTTAAGATGAACTAATTAATTTGTATTTTCCTAAATATTACTGTTAACATGTAAACATAAGTGGACCCATCTAGAATTTTAGAAGCAAAAAGTTAATTAAAATTCCTACCCCCCTACTTGTGTAACTTTGAGGTTAGGGCGATGCATGACGGGACAGGATGAGATGGAACAGAAAGCCCCTTCCTCGCCACTAAGCTCTAAAGCGGATTGCGTCGCAACTGATGTACTTGTAATCCTTCCTTATCCTTCAAGGACGAACTTATACCCACACTTCTACAATGTAGTATTAGCAGCTATAAATACTAGATTCGATAAGGAATTTCTATATCGGATCGTTACGTCGTTATTTTCAACCAATTTGTAGAAAGGAAGTGTAATTCTCTACGTTTTACTCTATAGATTTACAGAAAAGTATTAACATTCGAAATATCACTATATTTCAATAACCGGCGTGATTTTTAGGATCTTTCTCTTAGTTTGAGAAAACCAGTTAACGTGAGCTCATAACAAAATGTACCATTTTCATATCAAAACGACGACTCCAGAACTATTGCCTCTGCCAGACATTAAATTCTGTTATCCCAATAAATACAGTGGCCTAGAAGCAAGATCTTAGATTTACGTAAATTTGTTGAACTTACCGTCCAATAATCCAAATTTAAACTCCCAACGGCGGCCGTTTTGGCTATTCAGCCATTCTCATTACTTCTATTATATAAAACTAATCATGTTATCCATGCAAAACCTCTTGCGATATTGCGCATGCGTTAGGAACTAGGTCATCCTCAAGTTTATTACCATTGTCCTTCCTCATTAGGACATTGGTTTACTTAATAAACAATAGACGGTATGGAGAAAACAAACAATAAAAAATCAAGGTGTGCTTAAAACCACACGGGAGAAGTGCAAACTTCTATGGTGATATTCTGATAATCTGATGTAAACTTACAAATTATGGAAAATACTTAATACAATCACAATTTATGAAATGAGGAAGCACAATGTCCGTTTCAGAGGTATTACCAAGTAAAATATACAGCCTACTCTGCTATATACATATGTGTACTGTATATATAGTAGAGGGTGACGCGTGACGGAAAAAGGGTGACGCGTGACGGAAAAAAAGCGTGACGGTAAAATCCTATTCACCGTCCGCAATTTTTAGACGAGGTGAGCCTATAGAACTTAACACTTTAATAATCATAGATTTATAAACCATGGTTTTTTACCATCTATAATGTTACCAGAGAAGAGCTTTTGGAGTTAATGAAATTAAATATACTATAGTGTTTGTTAAGGAGTCAAAGTTATCAACAAAAATGTTTTTTATAATTTTAGAGAATATCTTAATAAACTGGAAAGCTTTCGGCTATAGGCGAATGACATTAAAGTGCTAGTACATCATACTTTAACACATTTCTTGCAGACATTCTTTTCCTATAATTTAGAAACGTGAAATGTAAACACATAAATTATAACCTTCATCGTTTTATTCTAATTCCCTTTGTGTAGGGCTTGCGATTTATCATTTTTATTTGTTTTCCCAGCGACTTTAGGTTCAATTTCTTAATTTGTTTTGCAATTTTGAAAACTACGAATTAAAGCTGTATAAAGTATAATCTCCCTCACTTATAATAGGTTGTATCCGTACGGATACTGTAGTTTAAATGCTGAAGTCCCGGTTATGAGAAAAAGAAAAACTGAAAAAAAGACGTGAATACAATGGGGTGGATATTTGCTAAAACTAAAGCTTAATAATTAACAAGGCTAATAACAAGATTATTGATTGACTTATAACTCAAATTAACTCTGATGATCCAGTAATTAAAAAAATACAAATGAAAGACAGTTCATTAAATTAATTTACAAATCATGAACAGTTTCGTTACTAAAATTATAGTCTGGACAAAGTGTGAGAATATTTTGTTTAAACAATTTGGCAGTTTAGTGCAGTTGAAAGATGTACTTCACTTATAAATGGTGGATTTTCACTACCGTTTTTCAACGATGAAATTTCCTTCACTTTTAATATTGAATTAACAAAATACTAATGTTTATGTTTTATAAAGAAAACACTTATACTGTTTTATAATTGATATTTATTATAAGTAAGTAATTATAATTATTAATGTAGGCATATCACACAGTAGCCATCTTGACTGTCCACACTAGATTCCAGATTCGTGTCTGTTGTCTGTGACCAAGGTTTATACAGGATGTTACAAAAAGGTTGGGCTGGCTATGCATTTTCATATGCTATTTCCTGAGTTACAGCGAGTTTTTGTAAAAAAAAAACAAAATGGCGTCTGGCTACTAAACAAAGTGGAAATTGAAAAAAATGTTATTCTTCATTTTCAGCTTAGAATAACACATAGAATATGAAAATGCATAGCCAGCCCAACCTCTTTGTAACAACCTGTATACGTTAATACAAATTGTTATTTAGATTACATCAACAATAGCCCAGTCGGTATAGGTTACAACTACCAGTAATTTGCAATAAGGCTGAATTTTTTTTATAAGTACATTAAAGTATGTAGATTAACATAAGTAGACAGGGCGGGAGGTGAGCCGTAACATGGGCTCTTATGGGACTACGTTTTTTGCACCGAGTTGCGACAGATGACGACGCCATCTTGTTTTTGATGACGTAATATGCACCGACTTCCGACTCCTGCACCGAGTTGTGACGACGCCATCTTGTTTTTGATGATGTAAATAATTAATATTTAATTTATATGTAATTATTTTCTTTTAAAAAGTATAGGTTCCCCTGAGATTCGAACCAGCTACCACCAGAGCCAAAGTCCACGACGTAACCGATTGAGCTACGGTGCCTTTCTTGGTATAGAATGTTTTAGTCGAGTATATAAGTTTTAACAGCCGTCATTAACCTTGTATGTTGATACAGTGTACTTGTAATCGTATCGTCAACCGAGGTAAAGACTAGGCCTATCGCTAACCGCAAAGAAACTAGGCGCCTGCGAAAAGAATGTAACAGCTGGGCATAGTCAACGCATGACTCACGCCGTTACTTTAGTTAGCGATACACGACAATGTATTGAACGGATAGAGCTTAAGTCTAAGGCCTTCTGCACACGGGTATACCCGTTTGCAACCAGAGTTTGAAACCAGTTTCAAACGCAACGAGTTTGCAACCAAAATAAAATATGACTCCACACACTATGCGACTAAATCTGGATCGGTCGTCGATCTCTGTGCGAACAGGTGTACTGTGTAGTAATAGTGTTATGTTTGCATTCTCATTTATTACTTGATAAGTTATCAATAATTGAATAGTTATTTCTCTGAGTGTAATTTTAGACATTATGTCAAGTACTATAAAAAAAGTACTCACTTATAGGATGAGGAAGAAATAGTAGCATGTTTTCTACGTCGCCGACACCGAAGAATACGCAGGAAATATTGGTGTCACCCATATATAGAGAAAAATGTAAGGTGCAGACTATTCGTAGCAGCTGAACAATTAAAAGAGACAGACAGCAAGTTTATAGCTTTCTACAGAATGTCCAAAAAGTCATATGTGGAATTGGTGAAGATGGTTGCTCCTTTCATACATAAGGTGGACACAAATATGAGGGAATGTGTTACTGCTGAAGAAAGAATACTAATGTTCATTTCTTCTGCAACCTCGTGCCAAGCCTTCTCAGTTAAATCCTTTCTTGAGTATCCAGGCAGTTTGTAATTGTACAGCACTTCATGCTTTTCCACCTCTCCAACAAATTTTAAATTAATTTCTTGATCACCCATATTTCACTTCACAAATACGTTCAAACACTTGAAACTATGCAACTCAACTGTTTGGTGACAAGAAAATACGGTCGCATGCAACCAGTCGGATACTGATTTCAAACTGGTCGCAGTTCAGTCGACCCGTGTGTTGATCCCCACTCCAACACACGTCCAATGTCACCAAACAGTTGCACCTGCAACCGGTTTGAAACTATAATTTCAAACCGGTCGACTCGTGTGCGGAAGGCCTAATACAGTAAAATGAAGACTGGTTAGGAATGTGATCTAACCTACCTAACTTAGTTAATGCTTTAATTTCTGTTTATTTATGTTATTTAAAGTGAAAATTGTGTGTGTGTGTGTTCCTGTTTTGTTTTACTGTATATATGTAGTTTATAAGTTGTATCTGACCTAATCAATCGTTATTTCCGTAAAAAATATCAGACCGTAAAATAATAAGCGATTTATACTAATTACCAAAGGTAAATGGTAGAACTCCATTCATTTTAATGAAAAAATAAACACACACTTATTAGTAAATTCTATTAATGTTAAACTATTTAAATTCTGTTAATAAGGCAATACAATTCACCATAGGTTTACAAAATCAAATACATTTTCTAGACCATACTATACAAATTGAAAATTTATTTTTATTAAACCTATGTTTACCGACAATACTCATACAACCTTCTTTTAGACACAAATAGGTCGCCTTCCATAGTATGTTGGAACGATTTAATCCTATGTCTAATAATAACTTTTGTCAAGAATTCGATGTTTATAAAACAAATTGCTATAAATAATTGACATGATGTTAACCTTATACAAAAAATATTAAAAAGTAAATTTAAAAATAACAGAATTACTTATATTCCCAACAGATTGTTCTAATAAAACCGCACAAGAATGGCGTAGCATCAACTACATTAATCAGGTTAGCTACGCAATTGTGAGTATATTATAAAATAAAAATCTATGTAAACCAGTTTTTAACTGTTAGAAATATTTAGGAGAAATGTTAGTAAATTGTTAGGATAAAATAGATAACGTACAGACGCGTGATGCTTATAAACTGACATTTAACATTGTTGTAATGCAGGTTATTAACTTGACTTATCAAACAGCCTATAGTTTTAAATGTTACTATGAGAACAGTTAATAAGCCTAACAAACTTCTGTCGTCACTGTGTCGGTAGCTAAACACTGTTTCGTCACTGTTCCCGGCTGCATAGTGAACTATTGCGGTTTGGTATCAAGGTTAAAGAGTAGGATATTATTGCGTCAGATTTTAGGAATTTTCGCGCTCAAATGGTAACTTCTTCCTTGTAGTTCTCTCCAAACATATTCATTCTGTTTAGTGCAAGCGGTGAGTTAATACATATTAATATATACTATCTTAATACATTTTTTCTGTTGTGAGTTTGTACGTTGCAATGACAGATATCAAATTTATTATTATTATGTGTCACCATAGTTAATATATTTAGCATTATAAATCTTGTTTATTTACTGATTTTTCTTTCTTAATTCAATCAAATATTTAAGGTAGTATTATTATTTTATTGCTAGGTAATTTCAAATGTGATTTTTTTTTAAACACTTAACGTAATTGTTATGATTCTGTAAAAAATGTATACTAATTCAAAAATACTACAAGTTTGAAAATATTACATTATAACATTAACTCTGTACTACAATATGTGTACAGGAATCATTTAATATTTTCTGAGATATACGTTGTTAAAAATATAAATTAGTAAAAATTGCATTAAAAATATTGTTTGTATAAATTTACTCGATTTTGATCAAATTTATTTATACCTAGAGGGTTTACCGTTGGTTTTGTATAATAACACCATAATTTTGTAAAAAAAATACTGTTTTAGTTGATTGATAAGCGTTTAGCTAGGTTCTATTTTAATAGAATATGTGTTAATTATTTGCGACATTACTGTAAAATAAAAATTCAGAATTCTATTGTAGTTGAATGAAAGTATCAAAATGGGGGGGGGGGGGGTAGAGTAACTAGGACCAGATCCACTCAGGTGTGTAGAGTTTCCAAATTTAACATGCAGTAGGAGAGTCTTTAACCTCTAAACCACTCTCGAATATTAGCCAAAACCTTAAATAATAGTATAGTGGCGTATTCATTAACTACATTTCCAAACCACTAAGAAAAATGTTAAAGCTATTTTCATTGGCCATTTTTATAATTAAGTAAACCATAGGCCTATTTTAATATTTTATAAGCAACAATAATGTACTCATTTTACGCTTTATCTTACAATATAGTTTCAACAAAAGACCTATAGTAATATCCTAAAACTAAAATATTTTGTCTGTGTTAGCTGGGAAACAGATTTGAGTACATTTTCCCCCTAATCTGGGGTGACTTTAGGCGAAGTGTGATCAAGATAGGTTTTATCCAAGTTATTTTCAATGACCATTTATTTCATATGACATATAACACTATCTCATAAGTAAAATATCATATCAATATGAGGTGTAACCAACTCAAAGTCAGTGTCTGTCTCAGTAGGTAAACACGGATTTTAACTACACAGGAATTAGAAAAAGTCAAAACGATTTTTTTTCTGATAACTAGTAAACCCCCGTGAAATCACAGGCTCATTAAAATTAGATACACACTAGAAATACACCATTTAAAAAACAAACTATTTACAAACAACATTAAGGCCCTATGTCTACCTAAAAATAACCCCTAACTGTAATCTACTCTGGGTTTGTTTAAGTATTACAGATTTCGGGTGAAATCAGATGTTAAATGAATGGTATCTCTTCTTTAAATTTGTATAAACACATATATTGATGATGAAAGGTTGTTTCTATATATAGTTTATAACCTCAAAGCAAATATTAAAACGTATATTATAGTATTAATTAGTTCTATAACTCATATTTAAAAAAAAAAAAATCAACTTCACAAGAAATTATAACGATTGAAGTTGTAAACATAACCCCAAACTGTAATCTACACTGGGTTTGTTTAAGTATTACAGATTTTGGGTGAAATCAGCTGTTTAAAAAATGAATGGTATCTCTTCTTAAAATTTATATAAACACATATATTGATGATGAAAGGTTGTTTCTATATATAGTTTATAACCTCAAAGCAAATATTAAAACGTATATTATAGTATTCATTAGTTCTATAACTCACATTTAAAAAATAAACGGTATCAGTTAACTGACACAAACTTTCTCCTAACTTACTGTAGTCAAAATAATATTGTTTTTAATCATTTTATTTACTACTTTTTAGAACAAAACAAAAAAAATAATATTCTACCTACGTCAATCGTATAAAAAAAAATTATGGTCCCTGGCGGGATTCGATCGCGCGACCTTTGAATTACTGGCCGTGCTCTCTACCGTGGTGCTACCCCGTACGGCCACTGCCCTGATGCTAGATTGACAACACAAACTTGTTTATTTTTAAACATTTCCCCATAATTATAAAACGCCGAAGTTTTGATAAAAGCGGGTGGTGTCATTTTGTTTGGTATCTTAAGCACTATAAATACTGAAAATTTGATCAAAATCGTTAGAGCCGTTTTTGAGAAATTTGCATTTTTGTCTTTTTTTATGGGTTTTTAGGGGTAAATTATCCTTAAAAATTAAAAATTCAAAAAAATGAAAAAAACGCCTGGAGATATTAGGGTTTAGTACCTACATACCAAATTTCATGAAAATCGGACCAATAGTGTCCTCTCTGGTCGTGTATACATACAGACAGACTGACAGACACCACTCTAAAAACACTTTTTAGGTTTCAGGGAGCACCAAAACAAAAAATTCCACTAAAAATATTTTTGGGTTCAGGGAGCACCAACACAGATAATTGCACTAAACAATTTTTGGGGTTCTGGGAGCACCAAAACAGATAATTCAACTGAAAATTCAAATTCGAACATTTTTACGAAAACAATACTTTCTCCATATACTACGTATAGGGTGGAGAAAGTAAAAAATCAAGTTCACAAGAAATTATAACGATTGAAGTTGTAAACATAACCCCAAACTGTAATCTAAACTGGGTTTGTTTAAGTATTACAGATTTTGGGTGAAATCAGCTGTTAAATTAATGGTATCTCTTCTTTAAATTTGTATAAACACATATATTGATGATAAAAGGTTGTTTCTATATATAGTTTATAACCTCAAAGCAAATATTAAAACGTATATTATAGTATTCATTAGTTCTATAACTCATATTTTAAAAAAAATCAATTTCACAAGAAATTATAACGATTGAAGTTGTAAACATAACCCCAAACTATAATCTACACTGGATTTACAGATGATGGGTGAAATCAGCTGTTATATTATATGTTAATCACGTACGTACGTACACTCGTACACTCGCTTTGTAGGAGTTGATAGTTACTACAGCATTAATAATTTATGCTCTTAGCCACTCACAGTAGAATGCCGATCATCCAAGGAAAACGCATTTAACCTTTCAGCCCTGCTGTTCTCTTTATTAAGCAACAACAACAAAATAAAACTATGAAAATGACCAACCACTGTCTAGTAACCATCATAAATAGTTTAAATACAAAAATAAACATTTATCTACTGAAATTATAAACACCAAAACGCTTTTTGTGGTTTTATTAGTTAATACTAGTGGACACGGCAATGCTTCGCTATTGCTTGATTTACCTAACCTAAAATTATATTCAGTTTTTGATCCAAATCAGTTGTTGATCAAAATCAGCTGTTGATCAAAATCAGCTGTTTTAAGCTTTTCATACGAACAGCTGTTCATTGTGCCCCTGATAAAATCAAAAGAAATCTTTCTTCTTCTTCCTTAAGATTGACCTTCCATAAGATTAACATGGCAACTTTGAGGGCCACTGGGGCGAAGCCCTTAGCATACATTGAGCTCATTTTAAGGGAAGCACAACTTCAGAGTGATCTCTGTAAAATGACACCAAAAACATCAAAATTGGTTAAAAACTCTAGGAGGAGTTCTACTCACAAAATAACCCCTAGATAACCCCTAACTTTTAACCTATCAGCTAATCTGCTCTACAACCGGGCATAATAGACGAGCGCTTTTAACCTCTCAGACACTTTGTTCCCTGAATTAATTAACTGAATAATATATATCATAAGGTCTCAAGTACATTTTTAGATACTGAAAAGAGCAAAACTATTTTTATGTTAGATATAAGCTCTTTTGTGCCACAAAATATTTGTTATACATCAAATCGTGTATAAATTATTTGGGATCTAGGCTAATTAATTATAATGATTTAAAACTAACAGTCTGCTGGAACGGTTAAAATATTACTGAGATAAGTACCTCAAGTAACACTCCTTATGCAGATTTTACTATGTTTTAGTAGGATACCTAGTACTTAATATTATCTGTGTTCCATATTAACAAATAGTGTTTGTCTCAGTAACTAAATCTGACAGTATCAACTATTGTTATAGCGAGGTTATTTCCTTCTTCTGTTTAACCGCAAAGACTTCGCACATATTTCTAGTGTAGCAATTTATTTTAGATATTCGATTCCTTCTAGTAATTCACTCATAAAGTTGAAGTTTGCTATTTCGAAATAAATCTTCTTTTTTTTCTTAGCTCATAAGGTTATTCACACTTTACCAAAATCTAAACACACAATTTTTTTATTTGTCGTCTGTCTGTCAGTCTGTTTGTTTCCCCTTGGTTCATCTCAGGAATGGCTGAACCAATTGTGACGAAACTTTCATTTACAGGACTTTCATTTGTAGAATACTTTTCAGAGACTAATCTAGGTTACTTTTATGCCAGAAATATTTAGTGTTCATAATTAAAAATTTAAAAAAATTTGAACATTCTGGCCAAATTAAGGGGCTAGCGGGCGGACGTAACAAGTGACCATTTATATAAATAAAATTGAAGTGTCTGTGATTTCAAAATATAAGCTTTTTTCTAAGATCATATGGTTATTTACACATTACAAAAACCTAAACACACACTTATAAATTTAATATATTATTTACCTTTTAGGTCCGTCTTGTGACTTCAGTTGCGAAGATTATGACTAGTTTCGGGGTCTTGACCCCATCATCAGATACTAATTTCACTCATATGAGCACGTCACACATTAAGAAAAAACACACACACAACACATACACAAACACACATAAAAACCTCAACGTGTCTGCCACCGTAGTGCACTCGGTCATGTCTATCTACGTACTGCCGGCAAGGGTTAACTGTCAAGCTGATAACGGCCTCTGTTAGGCGCTTTCTTTAAATAATTTAAAGCCGTGTCATACAACCGATGCGATTGGAATGAAAGATGATCATTTAAGATATTATCCGGATCGTTTTTGAAGGCTCTGTATATTTCAAATTCTTC
>JAGFPH010009971.1:8443-21587 GCA_018207615.1 Philaenus spumarius
ATTTAATAAATTATTGTAACATTGTATTGTGCTAAAAATGACATCTATAACTAACAATGTGATTCGGAAGTAGGGATAAATGGAGGCCTAACTCTATACTACCTGATTTTGTCTTGTAAATCGTATATTTTTACATTTGTTGTTTATTTACAGCAAAATATACACCAATTTATAGTAAAAGCTCTTCACAAATACATACAATAATATATACTAATAAATATATAATACAGGTCGGCAGTATATGAAATTAATGTACGTAGTATACAATAACATGTAGCGCAACTGTAGAGATAATTTCAATACAAACAGTAGAATATATTAAACTGAGTAATTTGGTAAAACTCGTTCACATCCTCTTAATAAATACTTACTCGTAACACACTGTGAATTTTATGTTTTGCTTTCATCGTTTTTAACCTCTTGATGACCGGTCATTTCAAAAATACTGTGCTGCGGCATTTCACCTATATGTTTCACTATGTGTTTTTTAAGATTCGTACTCTGCGAACACGAATAACTGCACAGATTGCACGAATACGGTTTGATACCGGAATGTCTCCGCATGTGCGTTTTAAGGTTCGCCGATTGCGAACACGTGTACTCGCAAACTGTACAACTGTAGGGCTTCTCATCAGTATGTGTTCTGATGTGCTTTTTCAAATTAGCGGCCTGCGAACACGCGTAGCTACAAACATTACAACTGTATGGCTTCGCGCCTGTGTGGGTCCTCATGTGTATCTTTAAATTAGCCGATTGCGTACACGCGTAGTCACAAACGTTACAGTTGAATGGTTTTTCACCAGTATGCGTCCTCATATGCGTTTTCAAATTACCGGGCTGCGCGCAACTGTAATCACAAATCGTGCACACGTAAGGTTTGTAACCCGTATGCGTATGGAGATGTTGCCTAAGCCCGCCGGAACTGGAATAATTAACCGAGCACAATGCGCACACAAACGTTTTTTCTTTCAAATGCGTTTTCGTATGTTTTCTAAAGTTGGCAGGATCGGAGCACGTGTAGGCGCACGTCTTACAGCTGTAGGGTTTGCTTCCTGAGTGGATTCGCAAGTGCTTGGTCAGGTTCGTCGGACGGGAACATTTGTAATCGCAGCTATTACAAGAATAAGTTTTATTCCTCGCTTCAGCGTCGAGAGGTGCGACTAAAGGTTGTGTGTCTTCTTCGTTTGTAAATAGTTCAAACGGTTTGATGATGGAGTGGTCGGGTGAAACTTCTTCGTTTGATTCGTCTGAAACATATGATTTAAAAAATAACTTTTATAGTACAAAACCATAAAAACCACAACAACACAATTTATATTAAAATAATTTTTTATAACTTTAACGTAAACTTCAAAAACATATTAATCGGACCATGGGCGTGAATTAGGATAGAGAAAAATCATACAAACGAATTCAATACGAATAGGAGTTTTAATCCCGGATCACTTTCTCAATCCCAGGATTGCCTGGGATCAATCTCGGGATCCCGGGACTAGTCCCAGGATTCACATTTATTATTTTTTCTCTGATAACTTACAAAAATTAGGTTTTGTAGTAATTAAACTCCTTTAAATCTTGTTTATGTATATTAGCCTCCAAAAAATTGATACATATTTAGCCTATATGCATAATGTATTTGCTTTTTATAGCATATATTTGTATCTTTTCACTTTTGCTTTTCATGATTTTTAAACTGTAAATTAGATTAAAATTTTCCTGGTATATTAAAGACGTCAAAGTTTTTTTACCAACGGTTATCTAATAACCTGTTTTAAATAACATGTATATTAAACCAATAAGATTGGTTTGCCTAACCTGTGGCTGGGAACTAGGAATTTTATCGAAACAACAACATATGAAATTGGTATTTATTTATGGAACAAACTTTGGTAATGTACATTTTAAATACTGAACAAACACAAGCGGTAAAAAAGCTACATATATCCTAAGTGAAAGTGAAGTAAACTCTGTAAAACTTCGTAAAGGCCTGAAAAAGAAATTCACCCTAAAAAAATGGGCAAAAATACCCTGAAGTTCTAACTTATAGTCTCTGTTTCAGGCAAATGTTCCCGTATGAAATCACTAACGGACTGCAATCGATAAATAAACATGTTTGAAGAGAAAGAAAGGTAAACAAGATAAGGTAAGTTAAGTTGAGACAACGAACAGGTTTGTTAAAAGTGCAGATCAGAGGTGGGCGGTTGTAATCAGTTGTTATGGTGCCGTGTAGTAGTTCAAATCCATTTTTGTGTGACAACTGTAGTCTTACGTTAACGCAGTTTATTGTTACGGAAGTAATATATGCTTTGAGTAATATACTAATATCATGTTTTTAATATCGTATGTGTTCAGTGTCGTGTTAGTATTTTATTTAAGTGTCCTGCACCTGACGATGCCGGCTGTGACCGGCGAAACAGCTGTTTTTACAATAATCAAGAATTGCTCAGACTACTATAAAAAGGTATTTATCGATATATATAATATAGTACCGGTAACTTATATATGTTTACAAATTATAAACATACTGTGACTAAAAACTATAAGACAGAACTTCAGACTACTTTTTTTTATGGTTTCGTTTCTGTTATACAATAATTAATATTCTAGCTTATGTTTACAATGTTTATTAATTATAGTCTATGTATAACAAAATCTCAGGTATAAAAAAAAAATAGGCTGAAGTTCTAACTTATAGTATGATTCCAACACCAGCACTCTGATGCAGAAACTGATCCAGACAAGTTTTAATGTAAGTTTCCATCATTATTAATGATTTCTAGGCCTTGAATCATGTTAACTCATTGTTAGAGTACAACAACGAAAATAAATCCCAAGTAGCATGTGATGAACCGTCAACAAGCGATACTAGTTCTTCATGAGATGACGACTATTAAAGTAAGTTACTCATTCGTATTTCTTTTTCCGGGCTTTGAATTATGTTAATTCATTGTTAGAATATATAAATATATAACATATCTCAATATGGGAAGGTTTGCTTCTGACAAAACAATAGTAAACAATTACCCCCCAAAAAGTTGATAAAATGTTTAAAACTATGAAATACCTTTAAAGACGTGGAAAGTAATAAGAAATGTGAATTTAACTTAATTTTTACATTGCATAACCAACAGTTTTAAAAAAAGAACTTAGTAGGAATGTTATTTTTAAACGCATGTAACAAAACGATCCATTCTAAATGGTAACAGATCAATAATTTAACCTGTTTTTTTCAAACAGTTCTTTTTACAACAAATAGTTTGTTTTCGTTTGGCAAAAATAACAGAAAAGCTTACAGCCTGGGCTACGATGCAAGCGGTGAACGGTGGGCGGCAGTAGCAGGTGCAAGCGGCGCACGAAAATTATCCAACTGATGGAGTTTCCTTGTTAAACACGATTGGCTGGCTACGATGCAAGCAGCGGATGATCGTTGGCATAACGCTCGCCGCAGGGTGCCGCTCTGGATCAAACCAGTTAGATAATTTTTCGACTGCCGCTCGACGCTCAAGGGTTTCTTTACTTTCAACAAACATATGACATTGGTTAAAAAGGCAAAATTAAGTATTTTTGATACGTATACGTTCATGACATACTAACGACAACTTATATACAAAATTTCAAGAAAATCCGACGGTAAACAAAAAAGATGCTAATTTTTGCAAGTATACTTTCGGAATTTTGTATTTGGTTCAAGGATTTATTTATTCTTTAAACACCATGAATTATGGATTAAACAACACCAATGGATTAAAACTTTCTGTTATCGGACTACTTACCATTGTTATTTTCATAGAAAACATGTATTTAAAAATTACTACCTGAATTTATGTTAAAATCCAAATTTCAAGAATATCCGACGGTAAACAAAAAAGATGCTAACTTTTGCGAGTATACTCTCGGTTTCGGAATTTTGTATTTGGTTCAAGGATTTATTTATTCTTTAAACTCCATGAAGGATTTAAACTTTATGTTGTGGGACTGTTTAACATTATTATTTTCACAGGAAGTATATATTTTTAAAATACTCTCTACCCGGGTTACAACTGAATTTCTGGACAAAAGTAAATATCACTTTTGTAAGCGATAAAAAAGGGGTCTCTCACTAAGTATTTCCGTCAGCACTAGCTCCTCGTGTAACGTCATCTCGTTGTCTGAGACAAGTGTGGAAATGTTGTCGCATGCATCATAGCCACATCTGCCGCTTGCACTTGTTAGTAAAGCTCAACGCCCACCGCCCACCGCCCAGCGCTTGTATCGTGGCCGAGGCCTACAACTACCAAAGATTTATCTATGTCTCAATGAACTCTTAATGCATCAAGAATACAAAAGTTGAGATACCTGCTGTTCGCCGCGGCATGTGTGATACTTTTGTAAACTGAACATCACACTTGTGATATAATTCCTATGTTTAACTGTGTTTCTGTTACAGAAACGAACTAGATTCAAATTATCTGCTCGATACACCTTTACCCCAGACGCACATCTTGTTTATTACAGTTCAAGGGAGTTTACATGCAAAACATTGCACTAACATTAACTAAACATGGGAAACTTACTTCCAGCTTCATCTCTATCACACTGTAACAACCCTTCATCTTCAGAATTAACCTACAAACAGAAACAAATAACAATCAATATCTATGGTGTAATAAAATCCTGTCAGATGGGGTTGTTAAATAGAAACTGTTAGAATCCACACTGTTTATGAAACCACGACCGGTTTCGATCTTTCCTGACCTAAAACAAGTGAACTACTAAACCTAACAGTACAAACAACACTTACGAGGGGTACCCAAAAGTAACCGAAATTGCGCTGCTGTGGGCGGGGCATGTAGTACGCATTTCTGCAGCTAGGTATGTATAGTGCAGCTCATCGCCAGTTCACTGAGACCATTGTCGTCAACCTGGCTTGTTTCGTTCGTCTGTAGTGATAGTTTTCGCTGGTGATCTCTTTTCATTTTTTATGATGGCGAGTTTAAGTGAACAGCTTGTGGCTGTGAAATTTTGCTTCCTGCTTGGTAAAAACGCTGCTGACACTGTTTTAATATTGAAAGCAGCTTACAAAGATGATGCTATGGGAAACACTCAAGTGTACACATGGTTCGCTCGGTTTAAAGGTGGTGACATGTCGATTGAGGACAAACCTCGTTCTGGATGTCAATAAACTGCCCAAATAGATGAAAATGTTGAGAAAATTCGAGAACTTGTGCTCGCAGACCGTCGACAGACCATTGATCAATTGTCAGAAATTAGTTGGGTATCTTGGAGTTCGGTTCAGCGAATTTTAACCAAAGGTTTGGAAATTAAAAGGGTCGCTACTACGTTTGTACCTCGGATTCTGACTGACAATTAAAAAGAATGTTGAGTTGAAACATGTCGTGCTTTGAAAGAACAGCTTAAAACTGATCCAGATTTCCTGAAGAAGGTCATTACTGGTGATGAGTCATGGTGCTATGGTTACGACCTCGAAACAAAGCAACAGTCAAGCGAATGGAAGGCGTTATTGTCACAATGTGCTAAAAAATATAGTCAAATAAAAAATAAAGATAATGCTCATTTATTTTTTTTTTTTTATGTGAAGGGGAAAGTTCATTCAGAGTTTGTTCCACCAGGCCAGTCCGTTAATCAAGGTTTTTATTTAGAAGTTTTAAGAAGATAGTGCAACAGTGTTCGACAAAAAAAGACCCGATTTGTGGCAGACAGGGGACTGGTTTTTCCACCACGACAATGCACTTGCATACACAGCCATCTCTGTTCGACAGTTTTTAGCAAAAAATGGCATGGTTCCGCTATGCCATGAACCTTACTCACCTGTCCTGGCTCCGTGTGATTTTTGTATTTCCACGCATGGAAAATGGTATGAAAGGACTCAAATTTGAGAACATTGATGAAGTGAGGGAGGAGCTGTCAGCCATCACTGAAGATGAGTACAAAAAATATTTTGAACAGTGGAAGCACCGATGGGACAAATATATCAATTGTAATGGAGAGTGCTTTGAAGGGGTAAAGTAGTTTTGTAAAAAAATTTAAATACATAGCTTTTAAACAATAATTCCAGTTTTTGTTTGGGTACCCCATCGTAATCCGAAAATGTGAGTAAGAGAGGAGAGCAGGTAGATGGTCAAGGGAAAAAGATTAGCCCCAGAGCAGGACAAGTGGTGGCAAACAAAGAAAGTGGACAGGTGTGATAGATGTGAACAGTAAGGAGGGACAAACTAAAACATACAGTGGTATTACACACATGATACTACCAAATACAAAATATAACAAGACAGGAAAAATAGCCAAGTAAGTCATAAAAGTGTTAATTTACAAATAAAAATGAATGACATGAATATAAACGAGTATACAAGCATAAAGGTTCGACCAAACACAAAATATTACAAAATTAATATGTATGATGTAGATATGTTCAGTGTCCAGAAGTATATATATATATATATATATATATAGTAGACTCCCGGTAATTCGAGTCTCGATAATCAAAGGTTCCGAGTAATTCGAGCCACAAATAACATTGAATGTGACCATGCATTGTGGCACATTCTTGCTGCTTGAAGGATACCGATCTTTAAATTTTTGTTTTCAAATGAATCCGTCAAAAGCGTTTGTGTACAATAAGTCGCTGGTACAAATGCTTAACATTTTTTATCCATTGGCTGTACAACTAAAGTCACGTTCAGGTTGGGGGAGGGGGAATGACCGTAACGTTGTTCATTTAAGTGGGATAGAGTTATGCGCAGTACAAGTGTCAATAAACAATATGATTGTTCTGTTCTGTTTACAAAAAGTTTTGTCAAAATTTAACAACAGACAGAGATTGGGCAAAGCATCAATGACACACTACAGTATCGGTAGGGCCTACCTAGAGAATTCTCGGAATGCAAAATTCTTGGAAACCGGTACCTAGAATTACAATACGTGTACAAACACGTAAGTCCTGCCCCCTATCTCCAGGCCCCTTTCTACCAGACAGTGACCTATTATCCAGCGTTCCCTTTCACAGCACAAGATTTTATTTTTAGTGTTGAAAAAAAACTTCTAATTAAAGAAGTTGACTTCGAATTATGCATAAGTTTTGTTTAGATAGCATATAAAGTTCAAGGGACTGAACCGAAACTTCGAATTAACGGCAATTTTGAATTAAAGACGTTAGAATTATCCAAGTTCTACTGTAGGTATATACAAAAATAACATTGAAACAAACTTTTCCCGGCACTGCCGTATCCCCCTGGTGTGACATCGCAGCTCGTAAATGTTGAAGTGTAGTTAAACAAAAAACAATTTATGATTTCTTTAATAAGTACGTTTCTATTTTTTACTGTGTATAAAATTACTTTTTTACCTCAGTGTTCTATACAAAATAGTGTTCATTTAAAAAAACTTAAATTTTTTCGGAGATACGAGGACTATAAATAGTAGTTTTATCTTAACCTCTACATATTCCGTGTAATTCGAGTTTTTCACAATCCAAGGTACTCTCGGTCCCATTCAACTCGAAATATCGGGACTCTACTGTATTTTTACTTCTTGTCTTGTAGAATTCTGTGTTTTGTTTGGAAAATATCACTTTCAATATTCACAGCTGTAATTGAAAATTATTAATTTCAATACAGAGTGAAGAAAACTTATTTTATGAACTAAATAAATTGTAAACACATAAATATACCTCTGTGTCGGTATGTTTAATTTTATTCATTTTTCAGTTCAATATATTTTTGAATATCTCAATTTTGCTTTATTCTATTCTTGACTTTCCCCTTGTATAAATTGGCAATGTTTTATTACGTAATTATTTCTTTTAAGTGTTAAAATTGGAATTTCAAAAAATATTTTAAAAGCAGTAAATCAAGTAAGTAAACGGCTTTATTCATACCTTTTGTATGTGTGCTCTCTTGAAAGATAGACATTAGAATCCTCTCAACCCTAGAATGCTCGCGCGGGGTAAATTTTCTCCAGACATATTTTTAAAGCGCCGGAACATATGCGAAGAGCTATTCAAGCGCTTCCTCCTCCTCCATACCTGGAGTAGTCTACTGTCCGGCCAGACTTTTTTCCAGTTGGATGTCAGAAATTTTCGCGTAAAGTGGTGCCTGCATTGTTTGGAAACTATTTATCCCGCGCGAGCTCTGGTGTGATTTCTGTTCAAGAAATGTAGATAGGAAAACTACTAAGTGCAGTGCTAATTGCGGTAAAAGCATCTGCAAAGACCATGTGGTAGAAACATGCTTTGATTGTTTTAATGTGTAAAAACTTTACTTTCCTGTTTAAACTTTTATTAATAAATGTTGTATTTAGGTATATCTATATTAATATTGTAAAGAAGTAAACATTTTTTTATGTTTGTATATAGGGGGTAATCTCTGGAACTAATGAACCGATTGAAACAATAGTTTTATTAATAAAAAGCTACATTATCCCTGAGTAGGATAGGCTATAATACATTTTGATAAACATTTTTTTTATTTCAATATTTGTCAATTTAGTCAGAAAAATTCTTAGGTTAGACCTAAACTGATGAACAAACACATGTATTTACATTTATTACCATAGCAACCAATTGAATAAAATAACAAATAAAACAGCAGTTTGCTCTAATATTTCCATTAACAGCTGATTTCAAACTTTGACACAATTATTTGTATTTCTAACTTTTAAGTTAGGTTTTTATTAATTTGTAAGGCCTAGACCTGAACTTTGCTGGTTCTTTTAACCTTTATTTTAACTGCTGTTATAAAATATACAAAATAATTTGATTTAAACATTTAACATTATTTTTCATCTTAACTTTGGGGTTATTATTATAAAAAAAACATAACACGATTATGTGTATAGAAGGTTCCAACGGGGTTGGTGTTCGGAGCACGCAAGGGTTTCCCTTAGTAGAACATAAAATTATAGTTTGTATCATGTTTTATTCTAATAGTGTGGTGTTTTATTGTTAAAAAACCAAAAACTCAAATTAGGTTACCCTGCACGAGTTCTCACGTTACAGTAATAGCTGTGTGGGCAACTAGGGTTAAACGGGAGTAGTCACCTTACATAAATAAAATTAAACTTTATATAGATAACGCCCAAGAGTGGCACATAGCTATGATTTAAATTAATTAACGAGAAAAAAATTTAAGAATTTCAAATTTTAAAATTATTTAGGACAAAAAACACCTTAGACTTAAAGTTAATGAATAACTATAACTTCGCCAATAAAACTTCGGTGTTGTAAACAGTAGTGTGGTTGATTCGAGATATGATACACAGATATAAAAGTATATGGTTTTCAAAACTAAAACACAATTGTTTTAGGCTTGTATATTTACCCGACTTCCATCAACACTGTCCGAGTCCTTTTCGTCCAGTCCTGCGCCATCCCAATCATCAACCTGTGAGCTAAACAGAAAAGTACAAACTTAATCATTTACAGTTTGGATCAAGGTCAAGCAAGATCATAATGTCAGACATTTTCATTAACCCTACAGATGTTAGACCACTCAAGGTGAGTGGTCTGAACGCTCTGCCGTAGAGAATTGAATAGTATGTTACAACTCAACTTGTATTGAATATTTCACCCACTAAAAATCATCCAATCGCAATAAAACAGAAACTGTTGGAAAGTAAATGATTTAAACTTTAATTTTTGTATTTACAAATTTGTTCTAAAATGTATATTTACATACGTTTGTAATCATTGTTTTAAAATTGTAGTTTTCTGAAAAGCTAATAGCGCGCGAATAAAACAAAGAAATTATTCAACTTTGTCACTTCTCTAAAGCTCAATATCGCTCAACAGATAGATTTTGACAATAATATAAAGATACCTTTGGATTCGTCAAGGTTTTAATTTTCTAAAACTGCCTTCCAATCAAACGTCACTCTTACAATTTCAAAAATATAAAGGTTTCTGTAAACCCTTGCAATTGGGCAGATTTCAACGAATAAAACAGCACATTTTGCATTCGAGATATCTCTTACAATTTGAATTATTTGAATAGACTTGTTTAAATCTATTTATAGACCAAAGTTTAATCTTTCGTTTGGTGTAAAGCAAACCATATTTATTCTAATGGTTTGGTTTTGTTCGTACAGTGCTGAGAAATACTGACAAATGGGAACTTCAAAACTCGACTTTCTCACGCTCCCGAAGTGGCACTTCCAACGGTTTTTCACACAGAACGTTATATAAAATTCATGCGCGAGAGGTTTATTTATTAGATCTCATTTTGTGATTCAAGTATAAAGCTAATTCAAATACTTTTATGAAACAATAATTTACAATTATACAGTTCAATTCTTTGATTTATTCTTTACACTTTGTTATAGTAATATTTCATTTTTGGGCAAAGCATATATATTCCTAAATTACTATTCAAACTAGGCCTAGTTTTGTTAACAGTCTTGTAGTAGGAACATAAAAACTGCTGTTTTCAAAAAAAAAAAGAAATTTGAAATTGATAAATATTTTTATACAGTTTTATTTAGAACTAAATTACAAAACTTTTTTACATTTTGAAAAATTACAAAAAATATTTACTACTTTTTATGTAGGCCTAAAATTGAACTTTTCCTTTCGTTACTGAACATTTTTTTGTTTCTTGAGCTAATAAGTTTGTAAATTTTAGATCAATAATTTTTTTACTGGCATATATAAAATCTTTGAACCTTTCTCTACAAAAAAAAATATGGAACACTTTTGGATTGGTTTATAATTATTACTATATTTGGCGAATTTTTGAAAATATGCTTGCACATGCACCGAAATAGCTTGGCATTGCAAAACATTTGCATGGACAGTTGTAGGGTTAAGTGGCTAATAGTCAATAAGGATTGCAGCCTTCCCTAATTAAAAAATAGTCTGAATTTATTCAAAAAAGTAAATGTTAAAAATGTATGCGTTTTGGTCAGTACGCAATAATTAGTATCGTCTGAAGCTGGTCTGTGACGGACTTGAAAGTATCACCGTAAATAGTGCACAGCTAGTGATTGGTGGGAATTGCTGGTGGATGGAAATTTTAAATACAGCTTGAGTCAGCTTTGTTTATAACTAGGGGCTCTGCAATAACAATTTCCAGAATCTCTGACCATCTTGCTTTCAAAATATACAGAAAACCGAGACGGACAGTCCGTTTGAAAAACGATTTAAAAAGCACTTGCCTAAACCACACTTGAAATCACTGAAATCAAACTTTGCTTCACACCTCACTGACCTACACACCAACTTAATGGTCCTGAAATTGTGTGACGAAAATCAGTTTATGAACATGGTCGAGGAGTTTGAAATATACCGAACAGTTAAATCAGAGCCCACAAATGTATTGAATGGTAAACTGTTATTTAGTTCAAATATAATCTTCGACTCGGCAATTAAGTTCGTTGATAGCGATCAGACCAACGGGGTGGGAGTAGGTACCATGACACGTCATTGACAAGTGAAAGGGGTCGCATACCGATAGACTAATCATAATTCTAGAACCACGCGCCGGTGCCACACAAAATACGGTGACAAATGTTTGTGTGAGTGTTAACCCTAGAACTGGCATGGTTAAAGCTAAAATTGGCCAGCCCGTTTTTAGCGTTTTGCAAGCATATTTTCAAAAATTCGCCAAAAATAGTAAATGAACCCCAATCCAAAAGTGTTCAATATCTTTTTTGTAGAAGAAACTTCAAAGAATTCAAATATGCCACTAAAAATTAGTTTATTTTGAAATAGTAAAAGTTATTAGCTCAAGAAACAAAAAATGTTCAGTAACGAAAGGAAAAAGTTCAACTTTAGGCCTACATAACAAGTAGTAAACATTTTTTGTATTTTTTTCGTAAGCGTAAAAAAGTTTCTTAATTTAGTTCTAGATAGAACTGTATAAAAACATTTATCAATTTCAAATTTTTTATTTTGAAAAAAACAGTTTTTATGTTCCAAGTACACGACTGGTAACAAACCTAGGCCTAGATTGTAACGTCATTTACTAATATATGCTTTGCCCAAAAATGAAATATAACAATGTGTAGAGGATAAATCAAAGAAAAGAACGGTATACTTGTCTTTCCTTAGTTCACAAAAGTGTTTGAGTTATATTTATTTGAATAACAAAATGACATCAATCTAATGACATTTTGCCGTCGATAAAGGTCGGACAATAAGGGTGCGTTGAATACCGTGGGAACAAGACGGAGCGGACGGTCACACCAGACCGCTCTAATTATGTACTTTTCACTGCTGCCTAGACAAATAAAAAACTGGTTATTTCTAGTTTTCTTCCCACCGTTAGAAAGATCAAACTGTTCTCTACAAAATGGTGTAAAGAAATATGTAAAAACATAAGGCACTGCCTTCTTAATATCGATTGACAAAATGGGCTGTTTCATTGGTTGAGAAACGTCCAATCGCAAGGGTTTACAGTAATTCTTGAATGAAATAGTAATTTTACAGTGACATCTGATTGGAAGACACCAACAGAAAGATAAAATCATGATGAATCCAATGGTATCGTTATAATTGCCAAAGAAATATTAGTGTAGACGGTCTTAAACGTTGAAGAAGTGGGAAATAACAGTACAATTGTATGCAAATTTCTCGCACGGAAAGAGCTGTAGACTGATGTGCATATTTTAAAACGATGATTACGTATGTAAATATACGTTTTACAAAAAAGTTGTAAATACAAAAATTAAATTTTAATTCATTTCCTTTCCAATGGTGCCAGTTTTATTACGATTGGATGATTCTAAGTGGGTTAAATTATCGATTATGCAAAATATATGCAAATTTTTGCAAATGTGTGAAATTGTTGTGTTCTGCGCCTGAGAGAGGGTCATGCATGTTATGTGTTGTAATAACTTTTAATGTTCTGACAATCTTGCACGAGTGATACCAGAGGATGGATGCTTGAGTCATTCGAAAGGGCGCAAGTAGGCTATAAATACCAAAAAGTGGATCACTAGACGGATAAAGAAGGTATTTATAAACTTAATACTGTATATTACATTTGTGAAACTGATTGTGAACAAACGTGTTTCGTTTCATTGAAGGCCTAACCCAAAATTATGTTATGTTTTTTATCCAAAATCAGCTGTTTATTTATAATACGTAACAACAGATATTTGAATTGAATTATAATACAGCAAGCATTTTTCGGTGATTTTTGCTTGTGTTTGC
>JAGFPH010009971.1:26241-43229 GCA_018207615.1 Philaenus spumarius
CAGTAACTGTGCTCATCTATAGTAGGCCTAATGTATTTTCATCAGCTATTTTTTGTTTATTGGAAGCGGTTGCAATAAACAATTTTTTGTTTATTGGATGTAGTTACAAATACTTAAAATTTTTAAATTGTTATTCATGATGGTAAAAATCAATGTCCAAATTCGAAATAAACCTTACTGAACATTTTTAAATTTATTTTATTGAATTCGATACTTCATAGAGCATTAAGGTTTTTGGTGACATTTTGTATATTGAATTTTGTGTAGGCCTAAATCGTTATAAAGTTTTAATAGTAAAACATTTACTAAATGCGTAGTAAACAAAATGTAATATTTGTTATTTAAAATATTCAAGGTCCAAGTTGGCAATTCCAGTGGTCCCCCTCTTATCTCAGGTATGGGTGACCACAGCATCAGTAATAGCTGTTACAAAGTTAATTTACATTAAAAAAATCAGCTCGAAAGTTACAAAAAACTGCAAACAAGTCCAGTTGATCTCAATAAAACATTCCAGTACCGTACTGAACTGTTTTTCACTCTCCTTGTCTGGCATCTGACACTTCAATTTTCAATGTTGTTATGTCAACAAAGCTGGTCCAGATAATGTTAAAGGGCTCATTTAGGTTTACCCGTGCAGACATTTTTTAGCAAATTATTGTCCGATATGTCCTGACATTTTTTAAATTTATAACATAATGGGATCACGCACTGCATGTTTAGAAGTAGGTTCACTCAATCCTTAATTAAATTAATTACTTCACGTCGTTTTCTATAGACAATAGAACCAACCTACTAAGGCGTTCTTGAGTAGTAGAACTTCTAAGGTATTTTTTGATCTCAAAGTGATCTATCAGCTTTGACAACAATAATAAGAATAGTTGAGTACAGTACCATCGTCTCAGAATACAATTATTTCTCCAATGAAGATCGAAAAGCAGTTCCGTACAGTTTCCAATACTGTACCATCTGTACAAAAATTATCAAGGTCATTCTACTCTATACTTTAATTTACGGAATTAAAGTAGAGTCCCGGTAATTCGAGTTGCGGTGGTCCAAGGTTTCGTGTAATTCAAGTCAGAAATATTGCCTGCAATATAATTCAACCACGCAGCTGAACCACTGACCTGAGTTTAGCGAATTTCAAAAATTAAGTTTATATGTTTCAACCAATTATTTGGGAAATTGGTCTACTCGGCGCCGAATAAGAAATATATTAGTAGAATTTGTTTGCCCCTCAGACTCCAGCACTGCTTCGTTTTGCTCGCAGCAATAAAACTTGCTCACATCTCGACCTTGCATCAGAAGTTGACCCACGGTTAAGTTCCTCACGTGAATTTGAACCGGCTATTTTAATCTATTTTGGGGCATCAAACAGGCTACGAGGTCAAGTGAAAAAACAAAATGTGAAGAATAATCTCCTGTGTTTATTTTTTGTAGATATACCCCAATGAAGTTACAAAAGAACCTGTCAACACATGGGGAATTGTGAAAAGAGTGGTGAAAAAAAATCCTGACATTGACATGAAAATTTATAAATACACAGACAAAATGTTAAAATTTTTCAAAAATCTTTTCTGGCAGCAGCAATTTAGTTGTGCCGAAATTGCCGATTTTGAAATATGGTTCCACAATACGATATTTTCAGATTATGATGGTTACCTTGGAATGGTTTACGATCGTAAATGTGAGCATTCTCTGTACGTAGATTAGGAAAGCTAGAAGTAAATGGTATTAAATTAACAGGAGATTTGCAATCTGTTTGTTACAGAGATAGCCTCAGTGCACCGGCCTAGCTACGCTCCTGGGAATATGTGTTACACTATCAGCATCTTCTGAATGTAGTGTATTGAATGACTTAAAAATTTCATTTCCTTGTAACAACATATTGTTCACCAGTTTGAATATTCAATTACACCAGTTTGGGAATTCAAACATATAAACTGTTGTTTTAAAAATAAAAAATCTTTGCACTTTTGAAACGCTTCGACACTCCCGATACTGGTCGACTTATCTTTTAAAACATTTAACAAATCGGGTGAAATAAAATTAGAAACATAAATAATCACATCTTTATTAATATTTTTGGACCAACATTTTCAAAGCACCAAACTTTTAAATTCATAACGTACAAATAACATTAATAATCTTTCACAAGGTATAAATAATAATTGTTAATAAACTCTGTGGTAGTATACTTCATCTTCTAAGCTAAATATAAAAATATACAACGCTTCTAAAACAGTAATGTTCGCTTCTAATGACGATTCAGTCGTAACAGTCTTCCAAGCCTGGCTGAAAAATATAACAGATAAATTAAAAAATGTTTAAACTCTTGAATGGTTAAACAGATTTTCTTGAATCAAAACAAGTAATCATAATTGGTTCACCCGTTTGGGAGCTATGATGCTACAGACAGATATAAACATTATAACACCCCTATTTTTGCGTCCTAGATGTTAAAAAGACGCTCCAAGGATTGCCTACTTTACACAGACTAACACTATATCTATATTTAGATATTAGTTGCTTCTGGCCTAATTAATGTAATGAATTAACATAATGCATTATTATGGCCTATATAGGCCTACTAAATAATTCTTAATTCTTATTTTATTGTACACTTTTCCTTAACTAATCTACATATTAATTTGAATTTAATTACGGTACTCGCATTGTTGCATAAAGTTATTATAAAATTCAGAATTTAAAAAAACCTTAACTCGTCAACTATAAAAGAGCTGATCTGTCTGTCTGTGACACCGTAACTCCCAAACGGCTGAACATATATTCATGAATAAGAACACTCTCGATCAAGTCATCTTTCAAACAAAAAAACTAAATCAAAATCGGTTCATCAGTTTGGTAGTTACGTTGCCAAAGACTATACACGTTAAACTTATCCCCCTCTGTTGGGAGTTAGTAAAACACAAAGGTTATTTATTTTTTGTGGTTAATAAAGAAGACCCACTAAGGTTACTATCAGGCTTTAGAACACGGATTATTTTTGTTAAGTTTTACAAGTACTGGGAAAACAAATATTTTCTGTACTATTTTCAAAACGACTTTAAAAGTCTTAGTGTCAGTAGACCCAATAGAAAACGACCGTCGTTTATACATACATTAGAAAAACATTAGCTCTCGTGGTATTGAATCAGCTCAACACGTGCTGTGCGAGTGCAAGGTTCTCGCGCGCTGGAGATTCAAAGTATTCAGAAATACGGTTGTTAGACCAGAACAGTTCCGTGGTGTTGATCCTAACACCCTCCTTGGCTTTATAAGTGGCCTGAGAAAAATTTTGGATGGTCACTAAAGGGAACAATCAAATCACAATAGAACCATTCGGGTCACATTGGTGGGGAGGCTAAGGGACTTTATCCCACATTAAAAAAAAATTATGGAACCTTATTATTTCATTTGGATTGCCGCACGCAAGCGTTTTATAGCCCAATAAACCCAGCGGATATTGGGAGTGTTTCTGCTTATAACTTTAGACTGGTAACACTTAGCGAATTTCCATAGGAAAGATGAGCTATTGCAGTGGCCCTTATGGTGAGACCTAAAGTCGGGAGTAGTAAACGAGCACCGATCATGGTCCCCAGAATACGTTTTGGGGTATCATTAAAAACTTTTTGTAGGCCTATATAAATGTATAATGTATATGTGTTTGTACTCTTAACGGCAGCATTTTAAGTCCAATTTAGTATACACATTGGTTGTCTAATTAGCTTAGCCAAAAAAATCTAACAAATCGTTAGTCCAAAAAATTTTTGTTAAAAAGCACGTTTTTTGAACAAAAGTAACTATTTTTTAGATCTTTTGTACTAGAATGAAACTTTATCAGGGTTTTATCTAAACAAAATAGGATATTATTCTGCACAGTTTGGTTTTTTGAACGAACATATAGCTAGCTTGGTTCCCCAAAAATTGATCAAAACGTGAAAGTACCATAAAAGTACCCGGCTCAGATCCATGTGGAAGATTTTACCATCTTCTGATCCGAGGCCGACGGATGAGTTTGTATGCTGTGAACGAAGCGAAGCAGTTCATAACCCGAGGCCGCAAGGTTGAGGTTCAAACTCGCAAAGCAAGTTTTTTTTTGCTGCGAGTGAAACAAAGCAGCGATTGTGTCGAAGTTGGAGGCTTAGGTGCAAAGAAATTTTACTAATACATTTTGTACACAGTGGCAGCTATACAGCGCCTTTGTGAGTGGACTAATTTCCCAAACTGTTGGTTGAAACCCTAAAATATATAAATTGAATTTTGAAAATGAGCGATACAGCTGAGTGATCAAATTATTTCATTCATTGCTTCGTTTGTCGAATCATAATAAAAAAAATATAGTTTACAGTAGTTTTACGTTGCTTAAATGTTCCAGTAATCCGGCACTGCCCTTGACTTACCTCTGTGTCACCTAGGTGGTTTATAAGGTCTGTGATGTGTGTTATGATTGTGCTGCTGTAAGACGGCAGTCAACCTATGTAAAGCTTGAGCAGATCTATTAGCAGACATCTCCAAAGTGCTCATTGACTGCGATACTTCATTGATCTGAAAACAGAACCAAAACAAGTGTTACAAACAATCCGCTTTAGTCGCATTCTCTTCATAGGATCTTCTAGGCAACCATTTATTTCATAAAATCAAATATTTATGAATAGACATTAAGGCTTATCTCTTTCTCAGCTTCATTTTTAGGTTGAATACATGATTTTTATTGGTTAAATATCTAAATTGTTCCCAGTATATACCAAGTGACCTTTGAAAAGGTTGCGGATAAAACTTAAAACACACCTCTTCGCCATATTGTGGCAGAGGTGCCAACCTATGAGCAAGGAAATGTTCTAGAACTTAATTATGTTTAACACGTTCAGTGCGGAAGACTCAACATATATGCGTCTTTGGGGTAGCCTTCTATGTGGCGGGAGACTCATCATGTGAATCATTGGTAGTGGAAACGGCTATACGGGTGGGAGAAGGTGTAGACTTGTCGAAAGTGTTTGTTAGGTTATCAACGTTTTAACTTTTTATCATACATTTCTATAGGTACATTCATATTTTTATCTTTCAACTATTCAGATTTTAACATTTATAATAAACAAACTTATTTAAATTTATACACTTTATAATATAGACAGATTCAAATTTAACTAAAAGATTAAAATTTTTGTTGTCTTTTTTTTGTTTGGGTGTTTATCACATCTTTTCTTTTTTCGCATGTCTTAGGAATGTTGATATTTGTATGTTCTTGTAACAATTATAATAAACAAGTAATTTAAATTTATACTTTTATTGAAGTGATAAATTCTATTGGCCCGTTGGGCACTTTCGCCTGACTATGTTTCTGAAATCTCGCGTCACGCAAACTTTTTTAGTAGACACAAGTCAGAGCGTGAAGAGGGAATAGATGATACATAGTATATAATAATACGTTATTATAATTATTATAATATAAATATATTATAATAATATTATATTGTAACAAGTATGCGAAAAATAGTGACCATTATTTATTTAGTGACTAATGATTTTGAGTGAGGTATTAGTGTATGCACTCACTTAGAATTCAAAGAATAATTTAATATGTAAGGGATAATTTTATAAATAATAATTATTATATTTGTGCGTTTTAAATTTTGCAAAGAAGATTGATTTTTGTCTAACTGAAGTAAGTTTAGACAAAATGTACATTTGACAATATTTCACATTGTTTTATTTTACTGTAACTTATTATTACTCACTTAAATATAAAATTTAGCTTCATATTACAACAATGGAGGTCATAATCATTAATGGAGTATCTATTCATCACAGAGTAGTTTTTTCTAGGCCAGATGGCCAATGCTTATTCTACTCTGGCTTTAATTGTACATGACACGATTCACTGGGGTTTGAGGTGAGGACCAGAGTTGTTAGTCATGTTTCAAGCAATTGACACAGGTTCAAACCATATACTTTAAAAGTAACAGGAGATATTAATTCAACAAAAAAATAATATATCGCGGATATGAGGAAACCGGTAACTTTTGGAATCTCCTGTGAAATTCAAGCAGCATCCTAAATATTTTTTATGAATTTCAGGTGTACAGAGATGGTTATTTGTTGTGGGAGAGTTTTGGCGAACTGATTGAGGGAGTTGGGAGGCTAAGGTTTACTGGGGAACTAACGAGAGGCCACTTTGATGTCCTTATTCCTCTCACACCTTCTTTACCTGACAACTCAATGGATATTAGTGTGGAGGAAATACAGTCAGCTTCCGAATCCCAAGTTTCAGACGATGGTCTCCAAATTTCTCAACTTCCAACCCTATCAGAACAGTGTACATCATCATCTGATGCAGTTCGGTCGCATTCAGAACAAATACCAAAAAACGAGAAAAAAATCACTGTCTCAAAATACACACAGAATCAGCTAAAATACTTTAAGATGTAACATTTGCTGTAGGTAATCATATTATTGCAATAGCGAGCATTGTCCTGTCAGCTAATTGTATTTATAGACAAGTAAGTGTGTGCAGAGGGAATAGACGATACATAATATATTATAATACGTTATAATAATATTTTATGACAATATATTGACTTGTGTAATTTGTTGACCTTTATTCTCTTCTAATATTAATACTGATAAAAATATAAATCGGTCATAGAAGTTAACACTTCCAACGTGTGGTCTTAAGCACACCCAATGTTTTTTTTCCGTCTCTTTTGAATATCTTTATATTTATACTATAATGAAACTATTTTCATTATTTAAAAATAATACAGGGTATGCGTCAGGTAGTTTACGTTTGTTCTCCACGGAGTGTGACATGTTTTACTTGAAAACTAATCTAAACTAAACAAATAATTCATCAAATTAAACAACTAAACGCAAATTCATCATCAAACACATTTTTTACAAATCCGCCAGATGGAAGGTACTTTATTAAAATAAGCTTCCCCACTGAACATGTTAGTTCCCCTACTAAACATCTTTAATCGATATAAACCGAAAATATAATTCTACAAAATTTACTGGGTCAAATAGTAAAAAAATCCCTTAAAAATAAACTTATCTCACGGTGTGTCAAATATACAGGGTGATTCAGGAAGAAACGGAGAAAATTTCAGGACGTGTTCTGCTTATAGTGACTATAAAGAATAAGTCCATTAAAGTATGGGTTCGGTAATGTTTCTTTTCCAGTTATCCACCATTTTGTTTTTATATAAAATACTTAATATTTTTGGATGTAGGAAATATATTGAACGTAATTAGCATACATACATATTTGGTATAACATCTTTTACCCATGTGCAAAAAAATCAAAATGTTTTTAATACTTTTCAAAATGGCAGCTGTTTAAATTTTTTAATTATGACAACTCAAAACGTGTTTTGGGGATCATGATCAGTGATGTTGCTACATCAAATTATTGGGGGGGGGGAGACAAATCTAAAATTTCCCAACATTTTGACCATATTTTCCAACGTACAAAAGGGGGCTCTGGGTTATGTTGAGTGGAATAAATCCCAGTGGAGATGGGCCCTGGAGTCTCACCCTCGAATTTTATTTGAAAAATGGAGTTATATAAGTAAGGTTTTTAACACTGCAGGTTAAAAACATGTTAACATGTTCATCTCATTATTGAATAACATTCTTCATATTTTCCCCATGGTTTTCTTTTTCTTAATATTTGCTGCAAACTTAAAAATTTCCTCATTTTGGGAAAAAAACCAATCTGGCAACTCTGGTCTGGCGGCCTGCAACAGTGCATGACATGTCAGTGACATTCAGTCAATGTTGCCACAATAACAAGGGTTGGAACTAAATTTCCCAGAACATCATTTAAAAGAAGACAATGTATTTATTTGGTACAAAAATATTTGGATTTGCCCAATTTTTTTGGATTGGAAATTATAACTTGCTTGTTATTTATGAATGTTGGTTATTAACAGCAAAAACTTTTGAATCCTAAACCCAAAGTTAGAGTTTTAGGGTTTTTGTGCAATTTAATCCAAAAATCAAAATTCCAACTTTTTTCCAAAATCTCAAATTTTCCAACTTTTTGGATTTTAAGATTATCGGGATAAACAATGCCCCGCCCCTCCCCCCCTATAGCTACATCCCAGATCATGATCGATCTTATGGACTCATTACTCCCGACCTTAGAGTCACTGCAATAGCTCATGATCCCTGTGAGATAAAATTAAAGTATTGACATACTTACAAATTTGTTATAGTTTTCCATCCTGTAATACTTCTGATTGCGTTCATACAAGTCTTTCACTTGTTTTGTAATGAATATTATGAGGATGAAAATTCCAGTGACCAAAGTAAGTGGCGGGACATTTAGGCAGCGACGGTGAAAAATCATAATAACAACTCCAGAGCGTAATCATTCCGTTTTTTCATACCTGTAGACAAACGGAAAAATAGAATCTTGAACAACAAAGAGTTGTATTTCATTACTACCTTCTATTAGCGGATCACAGACTATGCGAACTGCTCCTCCTCCAATAGTACAAAATGATAAAAATGTACATTCCTAAACAAGTTTAGGTTAGACCCAGCCTAGACCCGATGGGTAGCCTAAATGATTTTAAACTAGGGTTTCCCGTACAAGTTAGATAAAAAACATTTAAAAATTAATTTCAGATTTGTAATAGTGATACAATTACAATGTCCATAGAAATATAATAGGCCTAGGATGTTTCTAGAAGAATGTGCGTTTGATTAATTTAGGCATAGCCATTGAAAGCATTCATCACAACACACATCAATTAAAAATAATATAGACTGAAACCAAAAACAAATTAATCATTACATTGCAAATTATTTGTCTTGCTTGTGTGGCAATTCAAAATTAGCCTATAAATGTTTGAAGTGAATCTAGGCTTTCATAAAATATTTTACTAATTGAAATATTGTAGGCCTACACAAACAAGAGTTGATAGTTACATAAACCATTATGATTTTGGATCTATAATTATTACACGGCATTAGGCCTACTTGATTATTTGTCTACTCATTAGTAAGATTGTTGTCTTATTTCCCCAAGTATAAAATACTTTATAAAATCCTATGCATAGGAATAGTGCAACATTTATAATTCTGTATTCCTATTGCCGTTTTTAATACATTCCAGATTATTACTAAATATTAATAATATTAATTTAAGTCATACTGCGAAGTTGATCGCGTGAACCTTATGGGTCGCACATCTTGATTAAAAAATTTTGTTTGTTTAACCCTGGAACCGGCAGATCGCACGAAACGTGCGATCATGACAACACATTTGTAACGCGTGATTGTATTGAATATTTGACCCACTAAAAATCTTGAAATCTCAAAAAGACAAACACCATTGGAAAGATAATGTTTCAAACTTTAATTTTTGTACTTAACATTTCTTTCTAAAATGTATATTTACATATGTAATCATCGTTTTAAAATTTTAGTTTTCTGTAAACGTTTTGCCGCGCGTGAAATACAAAGCAATTATTTTGTTTTGTCAGCAATACAGCTCTATTTTGTCACTTCTCTAAAGCTGAATTGCGCTCGACTGGGATATTTTGACAATAATGTAGGGGTACCTTTGGATTCGTTAAGATTGTAACTTTCTAAAACTGC
Source organism: Philaenus spumarius (assembly GCA_018207615.1). Taxonomy (NCBI): domain Eukaryota; kingdom Metazoa; phylum Arthropoda; class Insecta; order Hemiptera; family Aphrophoridae; genus Philaenus; species Philaenus spumarius. Next base: position 35,848 of record JAGFPH010009971.1, read on the forward strand.
CATTAAATCGAAAGTCACTTGCATAGTTCTAAAGATATGGAATTGTCTGTAAACCTTTGCAATTGAGCAGATTTCAACCAATAAAACAGCACATTTTGTGTTCGAGATATCTTTTATAATTTGAATTATTTCAATAGACTTTTTGATATCTATTTATAGACCAAAGTTGAATCTTTCATTTGGTGTAAAGCCAACTATATTTGACTTTTAGATTTTATGCAAACAGCAGTTGAAAGTAAGACTTGCGCAGAATTCATACTACCGCTTGAGTTCTCAAAACACGGCTGTTTTAACGGTAATTTTTTTAATTTCTTTTGTCCGCACGAGGTTTCATTTGTTTCATCTCATTTTGTGATTCAAGTAAAGCAAACTCAAATACTTTTATGAAATAACAATTTACAAGTATCACATATATTATTTCTCAAGGTCATTTTTTTTGTCGGTACGCCATAACTTCCTTAATACATCATCAAATTACATGAATGAGGCATCATTTTAAAGCTTACCTTCACCGCTACACCGGAAAAATATACAAAATACAATTATACGAAAAAAATAAAGAAATAAAAAGAAACCGAAAGTAACAATGATGTAAGATAGTAGGCCTAAGTTGTAGGGATATTTTCCTGACGTTGGCAACACTGATGATAACCATACCCAGCTGGAGAACTGCCGTTACGCCACTACATTGCTATTTTTAATTAATATACGCACTATACGATACTAAATATACGGTGTGTACAGTACTTTAATTAAGTGGGATTTATAGTCGTGGTTCGGATTCCACATAAAACTGTAGGTCCCGTCTTCATTAGCCTTAAGTGCAAAACAGAAGGACGTTAAAAAAAAAAAAAGTGGGATTTATGTAAGTTAGAAAGCGAATGCTTCGCACGGGTTAGCTAGTACAGTTAAATTCTTACACTTTGTTATAATAATATTTCATTTTGGGCAAAGCTAATATTCCTAAATTACTTTTCAAACCAGGCCTAGTTTTGTTAGCACCCTTGTAGTTGGAACATACAAACTGTTGTTTTAAAAATAAGAAATTTGAAATTGATAAATGTTTTTACACAGTTCTATTTAGAACTAAATTACTAAACATTTTTACATTTATGGAAAAAATGACAAAAACGTTTTACTACGTGTTATGTAGACCTAAAGTTGAACTTTTATTTTTGGTAACTGAACATTTTTTGTTTCTTGAGCTAATAACTTTGTAAATTTTACATCTATCATTTTTTTACTGGCATATATAAATTCTTTGAACCTTTCTCTACAAAAAAGCTATGGAACACTTTTGGATTGGGGTTCATTTACTATTTTTGGCGATTTTTTTAATAAATGCTTGCACACGCCAAAAAATCTATTTTCGTTAAAGCCGCCGGTTCTAGGGTTAATATTTTATATGTATAATTTATAGGCCCTACTTATGATTGTATACATCCTACCAGCTATGATGTTTGCAAGATAGGGGGAATTGCTTATGTTACTGTCATATGTTTAGGTTTTCAAGGCAATATTGACCTCCATGATATATTGCAGATATGCCAATCCATAAAAAAAGTGCTCTAGAACATAATCATAATGTTTAATTGAGTTTTATTTCTTGTAACTTGATGTTACAGCATTTCCAAATCTGTAAGTTTACAATCGATAATAATTAACATAAATTGATCAATTTTATACTTCAAAATTGTATAAAGTTAAATATATAAATTAAACTAACACACTTCTCTTCTGTCTCCTTCTAGTAACATAAGTTATATGCATAGAAGAGTAGTATGGAACTACATTATGTTCTTTCTTAAGCCGGTTCTACACGATGCTACGAACGCTCGCTCCAATGTTGGAACGAACGTTTGGGACAAGTAAGTTCGACAGATGGTACAGCGAATGTTCCTGCTACACGGTAAATCGAATGTTTGATCCAATATTTAAGAAAACAGTTTGGTTCAAACGTTTGTCCAGTTGCAAAAATTGACGAGGATGACAGTCTATAATAATATATGTTTTAATTGTAGGTACACATTTAACGGGTTAAAAATCCCCACATTATATTTAGGCAGGCCTAAATAAAATTTGTTTTTAAAATAGTAATTTTTTTAAATTATATTTTTTAAAACATTGGCAGCTTGCTTGTGCTGCGTACATTGGACACCGGGCCATCGGCTACGATTGATGCTGGAAGCCCGTACTAAGAAGTAAGTAAGTATTTTTTAAATGTATAGTACGGTATCTAATTACCGGTAATCTGTTTCTGATTTTTCACGGGAACTTACTAGTATCAAGTATGAAATATAAATATATTTGAATAATATTACTGATTAAAATTAAACACAAAGATAAACATAAACAAGACCGGTATTTGGTGTAAATGGAGAGTAAATTTAATAGTGCTTCATATGAACGAGTCGTGTAGCCGTTGAGTCGAACCAACGAACATTTTCCTTCAAACATTGGAGGCATCCCTTTGACTCGGTGCAAGAATACCGACATCGGCCGGAACACGGTCAAATGCGAACGTTCGACGCTCGCCATTGGACGCTCGTTGGTTTGAACAACGGCCACACGATGTGGCAAACCATCAAACGTCCAACGTTGGAAGGTGTTCGTAGCATCGTGTAGAACCGGCTTTACATTTAGCATCGATGTAATCACTCCTTCAAGGCCAATCACTAATGTCATCAATTGGTGTGATTTTCTTATTTTTATTTTAAATATTTCTTTTCGTTTGTCAGTTTCCTGGTATTTACCGGTAGGGGAGAGTGGGGCACATTTGAACAAAAAGTCTAATTTAATTTAAATCAATAGTTTTGAAAGTAAAAACTAAATTTTTTTATATTGCTATATCTTTAGACATATTTCAACTATAAAGTAAAGGCAAAAATAACAAAAAATAGTAATAAATTGTTATCAAAAATTGCATATTTGAAAACCTTTACAAACGTTGAAATGTGCCCCGATACCGGGGTAGCTTTGAACATGCCCGGGGCACATTTGAACTATGTTAAAACAGGTAAGGAATGTGACGAATTACATAATTTTGAGACAAAATTAAGTTCTTTTATTGAATATGAAACAAAAATAACCATATTTCTTAACCTAAAACTTCTTTGGATCTACATAAATACATAATCTTATCATTAAAAGTAGAAAAGTTAACACCAAATGACAAAACAGACACAGATCTGGCTGTAGCACCAATGATATCTGGAGGTTGAAGTTTCATTCTGATGTCACTTCTATCTATAAAACAGTCTTCTTCCTGAGGGAAAAAAAATTTCCATGTCTCGTCTTTTCTTCTCATGAATTTTACTTTAAAACTTCTTCGCATATCTCTTCAATTTGACCCACAAACAACACTTTTGATTTTTTGGTGTTAAAATTAACAAGAATGAAGTCATTTAATCCAAGACTTTCAATTAAATTAGTTGTATCTAAAATGTCTTTAAGATTGTTTTCCAAGTCACTAAATGTTTCCATGTGATCAGAATCATCGTGAATTGACAATTTTTCGTCACTATCGGATGAAGATAAGTGATTATTTCCAAATAGTTGCCTTTTTGTTCTTCTTTTAGGTCTATTTTTTTGAAGTTTATTTTCTTTAATTTTCTCTTGTAGGCCTAGAGCTTTTGGCAAATTCTGGGATTTATGTTTGTTCATTTCTCTCTCTTTCCTTTCTGCTTCTAACCTATTCTTCTCCGGAGTATGTGTTAAAACTCTAGATTGTCCCTTTTTTCGACCTTTCACTTTTTCAATTCTTGGCCCTGCTTTAGGATATGGGCGGACATCTTCTGGTGAATATGATACACTTACTTCAAGCCTATTTTCAATGATTCCTGAAGTACCAGGTTTGTTAAGACTACGAAATAGCAAAGACTGATCGGTTGTTTCTGGTCTATCCGTTACTGTTGCACACATAAAATCTTCATCACTAAAGGCAAGACGATTTAATGGCCATATTCCGGTTTTTTCAAAAGCTGCTATTATATTTTTCCTTGTAAAAGATGCATTAAATGCTTGATTTACCAACTGTGGAAGCGTTTTTATGGAAATCGTTTTGCCAGGATTACAAGTTAACCAATTATTTTGAGCAGTTTTCATATTACCTTTAAAAGGGCCTAGAACTCCAACGTCCAGAGGCTGGAGCCTATGTGAACAGTGAGGTGGAAACGTAACAAATACCATTCCATTCTCTCGAGCAAATTCTACAGCTTCTAAAGAGCAATGGCTCTCATGATTATCCATAACGATTAGGATATTATTGTCCTTGCTGCAATTTGTTTGCAACTTAATATGTTTCAGTACCTCTTTAAATAAAATTTGTGTCATCCAGTGGCTTTGAGGACTATTAGCTAAAAACTTACTCCCAGGGGGTGCATTTACTACCATACTATCATTCACTCTAGCCCGAGGAAATATAAAGACAGGACGCAAAGCATTGCCAGCAGCATTGACAATCATACACAGAGTAATTGACGAACCTCTTTCTGCAGACACAGCCTGACCGACCTGTTTAATACCTTTTTCAGCCAAAACATTTGGTGCTTGGATTATTGTTGCAACTCCAGTTTCATCCAAATTAAAAATTTGAAATGGGCTGAAAGATTTTAATTTTAAAGCTCTTTCATAGTTATCAAAAAACATTCCAACATTGGTTTTATTAAAAGATGTTGCACGTGAAAGTGATGTATTCTCTGGCTTGCGAATAGAAATTTGACTATGACGCTTCATAAAACCAATCCTCACCAGCTTTTTTATTATTTCCCCATGAGAGGGGAAGTTTTAAATTCAACTTTTTAGCATAGTCGTGTATGTCAACACTAACATTTGTTTTTTTGCCAGTCCATAACACATTTTAGAACAGTTTATTGCATACTCTACCAAAGCAGTTTCTTGATTTTTGTAAAAATTTGTTGACTTGTATACTTTGACTGGAAATGATATTTTAAACTTTTTTCCTCAGGCATATCCCCACTTTCCTTTGTTTTCTTCAAACGGTAGAATAAAGCAGTATGAGACATACCGTATTGGCTGGCCGCTTCTCTTATGGAAATACCTTGTTCTCTTACAGCCTTGATTGCAGCTTCCATATCTTGTTCGTTGAAACCAGGATCTTTTCTTTTATACCTATTATGAAAAAAATAACCTAGTATTATTATCATATAGCCTAGTAGTAACATAATTGTGTAAGAAGTCACAATTTTTTAATCCTTAATAATTTAAACATTTACAGAAATTTAAAAATGTTTAAATTAAATTTTTATCATGTTCAAATGTACCCCGGGTCTTCTGTTCAAATGTGCCCCAACATGACTTTTTTGTTAAATGTAACATTTTTATACATTAAAATACCACAAAATATTAAAACTAATTAATGAAAATAAAGTCAAGACTTACCTCTTTCAGTATTTGTGAAGATATTTAACAAAAAACTAACACTGTAAAAATAACAGAAGAAAATCAAAACAGTAAACATTTTTAGGTTTTGTTTGCTTTTAAGTGTTTTTACTTCTAATCTCTCACTGAACAATAAAAATGGAGGGAAATGCTTGACACATCTACAGCAGGTAGTGCCAACTACTATACCAAAAGGAAAAAAATACCAAATTTACCTACACTATATTTTTTATCTCTGTTCAAATGTGCCCCGTGCGTGTTCAAATGTGCCCCAGTCTCCCCTACATTATTTAATTAGTGTTTCCCGTTTAGACTTGTAGATTAACGTTAAAAATATGCTTAGTTTGAGAGCAGTACTCTCATTCAGGGAGGCATAATAAAACTTAAGTTGAAAATTCATTGGTAGGCTATAGGTTAAACTTTGAAAATAATAAACAACCCTTTGATCACAGAAAGCAAAAATACAGACATAACCTAGTGACTAATTAAATACTGTACTAAGCTTACAACAGATAGCTAAATTGCAAGACTTATAAAATAAAAGGGCGGGAATTTACATTACGACCCTACGCCAACAGAAATGCAAGCATAAAAAAATAGCCTGAAGTTTTAACTTATAGTGTTTATTCACAGTTTGTTTACCTGCAAACATTTAATAGTAGAATGTAAAAAAAGGTTGATGTCTGCAAACAGATCAGCTGAGGGTCGTGAAGTAAATTTATGCCTATAAAAGTCTACATTATTATTAAATATTAAGGTAATTGTTTACTTTGACCCCAGCCTCAATAGTGTCGAAACATCTGTGACGTCTTATGTGGGTAGTGAACATGAATACACAAGCAATATTAGACCTTGCTCATGCAAGAATAAAAAAAAATCTAAAAGGTTCTAACCTATAGTATTTAGGCCTAGACACAGTATGTTTACATGTATTCAACATTTTTTACATTCTACTGTTAAATGATGAATACAGGTAAACATACTGAGACTAAATACTATAGGTTAGAACCTTTTAGGTTTTTTGTATTATTCTTGCATGAGCAAGGTCGAATATTGCTTGTTTATTCGTGTTTAGCATGTAAATAATGTATAAAAAAAGTTTGGACGCTGCTGGGGCAGTCAAAGTAAACAATTACCATATTAATTCAAAACATATATAGGCCCTAATACACTTTTACCCAATTTGGCTTAAATTGACTATTCGACCCTAGGCTGTTATTTTAGCAGACGTTGTTTTACATTCTACTGTTAAATGTTGAATAGAGTAAACATACTGTGGGGAAATACTAGCCTATAAGGTTAGAACCTTTAAGCTATTTTGTTTGTTTGTTATTCTTGCATTTCTGTTGCCATAGGTTAGCCTAGGGTCGAATAGTAAATTTGCGCCCCCAATTTTAAATTAGGTGTATAAAAATAGTCTATGTAAGCCTAACTTGTTGACCCAAATCAGAGATTAATCAACACCGTTATGACTAGGCCTAACAAAAAAATATACATTTTGTTATTAGGTCAAATAATCTCTTAATTAGGTATATAGTTACAACTAATAATACCTCAATGACGATCTTGATATTCTATTATTTCAAGCTCTGATTTAACCAGGTTATTTTTGTATTTTAATAAAATTTAGAGGTAGGGTATCTGAGTACCACTGTATACTGTACAGAGATAATATTACCAAGAGGAGATAGGCAACTCAATGTTATAAGTTGAAACTATCTTCAGCGCTTCTGGTGGAAATGTAGTGGACTAACAAACAAAGTTTTACTAAACGTAGTACGTTGTATCTATTTTAACCGGTATTGTAGTATTTAATTATAATTTATAGGCCTACTATTAAATCATTACTTTTGCATATTTAAGCATTATTCTTTGGCTACTAACTGTGAAATTTATTTTGTTAAACAAAAGTTTATTAAATGACTCTAGAATAAATTGTCATTTAATAATACATTTTGTCTATAATTTAAAACACAGTAGTA